>VSMD01139653.1:0-58592 GCA_008750895.1 Mirza zaza | reverse complement strand
ATATGTATACCATGGAGTACTATTCAGCTCTAAGAAACAACGGTGATATAGCACATCTTATATTTTCCTGGTTAGAGCTGGAACCCATACTACTAAGTGAAGTATCCCAAGAATGGAAAAACAAGCACCACATATATTCACCAGCAAACTGGTATTAACTGAGCAGCACCTAAATGGACACATAGGTACTACAGTAATAGGGTATTGGGCAGGGGGGAGGGGGAAGGGGGGTGGGTATATACATACATAATGAGTGAGATGTGCACCATCTGGGGGATGGTCATGCTGGAAACTCAGACTTGTGGGGGGAGGGGGGGAAAGGGCATTTATTGAAACCTTAAAATCTGTACCCCCATAATATGCTAAAATAAAAAAAAAAAGAAACTTGCAGATATCGATGATTCAGAAATTTTAACTCTAGCAAAATGAGGAGGTAAATCAAGAAAGAGGAGAAATGTGACCCAGAAAAGAGTGAATGCAAGACAGGAAAGCAGTAAAGAGAGTGCCTTTCAGTGGCACTCCAATCATGACATTGAATTAACAGAGAAAAAAATTTAATTCTAATATATTCCTCCATTCTGTACTAGACAACACTTACAGAAGTAAACAATATACACCACTTAGTGGTCTTCAATGTTCACAATCACTCCATAGGATGATCTTGGTAATGTTTCAGAGCAGATTATAAAATCTCAGAGAGAATACTATCAACCTTGACAATGTAAAAGTACAAGTAAAGTTGTAAGCCAGTGGGAAGTGGAAGGGAGGGAGACATGGAAGGCAGCATAGGCAAGTAAATATTCTTTTTGTATGAAAGGAGAAACCAAGAGATACTTCCCTAGTTATTTTAAAAAAGATAATAAAGAGAAAAAGAGAGTTGAAGTAAGTATAAGAGAAACTCTCCACTACTAAGAGAACAAGAAATATAGATCTGACTGTACAGTACCAAGTTTCAGAGTTGAATCAGGGAGAACAGCACAGGGTGAGATTACAGGGTGCAGAGTAATGTGAGGAGAGAAGGGTGGTGGAAGTGAGACAAATCCTAACCACAGGTCAGTAGTCAATGTCTAAAGTTGATACATTTTTTAAAAAGGATAAACATATTATTTAGAGACTTGAGGGTGACCTGAGAATAAATTAGGAACAGAAATAATGAGAAGTCATTGCCTCTGAGGAGTAAGAGAGGGAGGAATGGCAAAGGAAAGCTCCTTTTCACTAGAAGCTCATTTATGCTTTTAATTTTTTACCCATGAGCTTTATTTCCATAATAATACAAATTCAAGGGGAGATTTGACAGGAGAATATCAGAACTTTCCCCATGGAGGTCAGTTATATGTATTCTTTTTTTAAATTTTGACTGTTAAATGATAATCTCTCTAGGAAATTTATTCCCTGAGTTCCCAGATAACTAAAATTTTATGGTATCCTGAATTTCTATACTTTCCATGTATTCATTTATTGAATAAAAAATATTTTGGGGGTGCCTACCACTTAGGGTCTACTTACCCATAAGTATTTGTTGTTTAGTCTCTAAAAATATTTTTATATGTATCTTCTCCTCACTTTTCACTGTCCTCTAAATATCCCCCACAAAAACAAAAAAGGCTCATATCTGGACATCAAGAGACGTGAAATGTTAAGGGATAACACCCCATGGTAGGAATAATGATGATCGCCCCAAGATGCCCACATCCTAATCCCCAGAACCTAGAAACATGTCATTTTACATGACAAAAGGGATGTTTGCAGATGCGACTAAATCAAGGATCCTGTGGTGGGAGATTATCCTGGATTATCTGAGTGGTCCAATGTTATGACAAAGGTTCTTAAAAGCGAAAGAGGGAGGCAAGAGAGTTAGAGAAGGAGAGGTGACGGTGGAAGTTAAGGTTGGAGGTGAAAGGACTGCTGGCCAAAGGCAATAGAGCAAAGGTATGTATGTGGGCTGCTATGGGAAGCTGGAAAAAGTGAGAAAACGGATTCTCCCCTAGAGCCTCCAAGGGGAACATAGCTCTGCCAGCACCTGGAGTTTAGCCCCATGAGACCCATTTTGGACGTCTGACCTCCAGCGGTGTAAAGGTAATAAATTTGTGTTATTTTAAGCCACTAAGTTTGTGGTAATTCATTACAGTAGCAATAGGAAACAACTAATACACACTTGGTGATGGCTTTTTTGTTGTTTTGACAGCAACACACTAAGGCATACACTAAAATTGTATAACTTATAACTATACTCATTTTGGATCATTTTCTACTGACTACAGCAATAAGTATAAGATTTTCTTTACAAATGTTAGATTATTGTGGAAGGGATAAATGCAGTATTTTAATGCAGATATTTTTAAACTCCCATTAAAAGGACTGATTTTGGTCCTCGTTCCTCAATTAGCAAAGCCAATGCTTAATCAAGTATGATTCTTCCTCATTAAAGTTGTACAAAAGTACACAGAAGCCTCATCATTTACAAACAATATGTTCCTGGCTTAATGCAAATTTAAATTAATTTAAATTAAATTAATAATGTTCCCAATATTGGCTGATTCTTCTGCTTTGTTTTCATTTTAACATTCATAATTTATCTTTCTAAAATTAGGTCGGTATAACTCAACTGCCCACATTAATTTCTAAACAAAAGAAGTTGTGTGTGGTAATACAAAGCCTTTATTAACAAATTGAGTTAATCTCAAAACCCTAGAGCAAAATGTTTAGAAGTCCTGTCAAATGGTTGTTACTGTTTTGCAACTGCTGGTTATTATTTAAATATCATTTTTATCCTTTTGCTTCTATAGTTACGGATTTTGAAAGCACCATTAATTTGTATTCAAAGATCAAGGACCCAGAGTGCTAGGATTACAGACGTGATCCACCCACCTCGGCCTCCCAGAGTGCTAGGATTACAGACGTGAGCCACCACGCCCGGCCTAAGACATTGTCTTCTATTTCTCCAGTTTATACTTGGAACTGTTCTGACAGAGTTTGTTAGTTTCTCTTATCCTTTTTTTTTTTTAATCTAGAAGCAAAACGTGTGTGTTAACTTAATTGCCATTTTATTCAGCAATGCAATAAAATAATTACATTTGTAATGGTGCAACCTATTAAAAATGAGAATGTAACTATCATCTCACATTCATAGAAATTGAATTTCTCTAAAAATAAGCTGATCTGACCTAAAGGGTAAATTTCCTGGAGGCCCAAACGGGGAGTAGGGAGTAAATTTTTCTTAAAAACAACACCCGGTATTGGAGAGTCCTTTTCTGAGTATATGTTTTAGCCCAATGTTTTTAAATGTGTTTAAGTGATTTAATTAATAAAATACTAAAAATCTAAAAAAAAAAAAAAAAGATCAAGGAAAGCAGGCAATCTGTAAGAACTCACTTCCGGATTTTATAGCTAGGACTTTTCTATGCTGAGAATTATCTTATGCCACAGATGACATTTTTCTCATGAATTAAATGAGTCCATATTGAAGTCTACCACTAGCTAGCTTTATAGGAAGTATAATATGTTTTCTATAATTAGAATTTATCAATATACATAATAGTTTCTGTTAAGGCTAGAACATTCAACAGCTCCATAATCAGATTAATTCAATGGTTTAAAGACCAATACTTCTGGTCTTGGTTTTCCAAAACAAATAAAAATATGTCTTTTACTATATACTAAGTGAAAATTAATATAATCCTAAAATATACGTACTAAATATGTAGTATTGTGTCCACTAAAGTGGTTTCTAGCTAGGCTAACTCACCTGCTTCCATAATAATTCACACATATTTTCAAATAGTCCACAAGAAACAAGTAATTATTGGCATAGGTTTCGTCCAAATCATAAACAGAGAACTGCATATGTATTTGTATAACAGATAGTGCGGTACGAGAAGGACCATTTCAGGGAGAGAAATGATTCAATCAAAACAGAGGAAACACACTGCTTAGTAGGTCTTAACCAACCCACTAAGAAACTTAAAATTTTAGAGGGGTAAAGACATTTAAAAATTAGAGAAACTTGATTAATACTAATAAACTTTGGCAAAGGTGTGGTATTAACTACATAAAAAGACAAATCAGGATTAGAGAAGGGGAAAAAAAGGACATGTTGGATTTGGGGCCAGGTAGAAGGCAAAAGGATTCTTCCCTATGCTTGTGTAAATTTCTGTGCCATGCAAAGTTATCCTTGTTTTGTTTAATAAAGGAAGAAAAACTAAACAACCAACTAAGCAACATCCATTTTGGCATAATAATATCTTTTGCTAACCTTCTCCAAATGAGCCATGGCCCCTTGGCTTTTAAATGACTATAAGTTTTATGGTTTAACAAAATCTTGAGTAATATGATATTATTCACCTGTGCTGTAACCACTAATTATATTACATGAAATTACTACAAATCACGTTGTATTAAGATTGAAATTATTTACCACTGAACTATAATAATAACAGTGAGCTTTCTTTAATTTTTTTATTTTATTTTTACGGTTTTTTTAGAGACAGAGTCTCACTTTTTTGCCCAGGCTAGAGTGAGTGTCATGGCGTCAGCATAGCTCACAGCAACCTCAATCTCCTGGGCTCAAGTGATCCTCCTGTCTCAGCCTCCCAAGTAGCTGGGACTGCAGGCATGCGCCACTATGCCCAGCTAATTTTTTATATGTATATTTTTTGTTGGTCAATTAATTTCTTTCTATTTTTAGTAGAGACAGGGTCTCGCTCTTGCTTAGGCTGGTTTCAAACTCCTGACCTCGAAGGATCCACCCGCCTCAGCCTCCCAGAGTGCTAGGATTACAGGCGTGAGCCACCACGCCCGCCCGAGCTTTCTAATAATACTTAAAAATAGAAGTCAGAAAAAGATGTCATGACTAACTACAGTAGAAGCAAAAGTATTATTTGATCAGATTAGGTAGAATGCTAACCTAATATTCTGAAATTGGAACTAGTAAACATTATCTTGGGTGTTACATATTATTCAACACAAAATGTCCAACTATAATGCAAAGCTGGGAGAAGTACTTCTTTTTTTTAATTGATATATCATAATTGTACATGTTTTGGGGGTACATGTGGTATTTTGATATATGTATACAATGTGTAATGATCAAATCAGGGTAACTGGGAAACACAACACCATAAACATTTATCTTTTATGTTGGGAACATTATAACTCTTCTAGATATTTTGAAATATGTAATTATTAAATATAATTACCCTACTATACTGTCAAATACTAGAACTTATTATACCTTCTAACTAACAGCACTTTTGTATTCATTAACCAAATAGTCTTCCCTGGGGGAAGTAATTCTAAAGGAAGCAGAATTGCCACATAGTATAATTTCTTTGTAACATGTATGAAACATATATATTCCTCTCAGAACTATCCCACATAAGCGCTGACCAGGCTTAAACTCTACTTAAAATATGAAATAAGATTCTCTCTCACAACACTGCTGTAGGAACCAAAGCTGATTTTGATTAACAGTATAGCATAAAATACAGTGGGAAATGCTTTTACCATAAGCACTCCTAAGAAAGAAAGAATGATAGCTTTCTTGCCACAGAATGTATCCCAGATACCCTGTTGTTAAATGGTAGATATTAGCTATACAACTTTCCCCAAATCTTTAGTTGTCTTTCAGTGTATCATGGAATAGGCTGTAATACATTTTGTGTTTGAACCACATAGTTAATGAAGCAGCTAAAAACAAAATAAAACATATTCTTAAAAAAGAAACCATTGTATAGAACATAATGTTAAATTTTCCTCATTTACAAACAGAAAATCCTTGATAGATTTTTGGGAGTTCACAGAATATTCTTGAGTGGTACTTCAGGTCTACTATTTCTTATGCTCCATTGTGAAATTCAAAAAGCTCTGAAACCTACAGGTTTTTTTTATTAAGTTATGGCAGGTTCCTTTGGTCTCAATATCTAACCTAAACTGATGTATGGCTATTTATAACCAAGACTTACCTCATGTGGTTTAATTATTTATATGCTTTGCTCAAAAAGCGTTAATATGTTTGATTATAGACTACTGCTCCAGACCCTACTGCAGGGAGGGTTTTATCATATATCCAGTGTATATTCTATTACCTTTTTAAAATTAAAAAAAAATCCTGAATTCTAAAACACATCTGCACTTAAAGGTTTTGAATAAGATTTTGGGCTTGTGTTTTAGATTCAAATGAGCTGCATTGCAAAGCTACATAAAGTATCTTCTGTAATATATCTATATGTAATACTAGCCTCATAGTTATACAATAAAAGCTTAATTTAATTACTTTTTACAAGTAAATCACTTAAATGTTAACTTTAAAAAGCATGAGATAGGCAAATCTACTAATAAACAGTCTATATGATGGTGTTCACCAGTGTTTTCTTATTCTAATATAAGGTAAGAAGAAAAACTGGATTGTTTTGTGTTCTCTTAATACACCAAGGGTTCCTTCTCCCCAGCCATCCAAAAGTGTTTTGATTTGTGTGTATTTTTAGTAAATATTTTGTACAATCAATAATAAAGCCATTTTTTGAGGCATTCATTCTGTCTTTTCCAAAAGTTAATGTATTGCCTTTCACTGAAGTTCTCCATCCTTGAAAGATTTGCTTAGAGAAAAACTGAATCAAGCCTCAAGAGCCATTCAAGACACTGGCTCAGAAACAAGATGAGAACATGTTGCTTTCCCAGCACAAGAATAAAGACCACCTTTACATAGTCAGACTAGTTCAAAAACCTTCCAACTATTAACCAGTAAACTATAGTGAGCAAAGAAAATAAAAATGATTATTTGACTTGAATACCTCAGAGAAAAACAAAGTATTATTTTAATGATAGCACAAGTTCAATGACCTTGAAAAACTAAAACTAACAAACAAAACCTAAAATGTTTTGAAACCCTGACATCTATCAGAGTTCCAAATAAAGAATATTTCAACATTTAACCAAAATTTAAAACACGAGGCAGGGTGTCCTATTTTTCCTATGGCAAATCTGAGTTTCAAACATAGAATGCTATTTTTATAAATAGCTATTAAAACAACCTAACACATTTAAAAAAATATAAATTCCCTTTCTCTGATCCATTCTTTTGGTGCTTCATTAGAAAATCTGGCATTCTGTTGGGAGGGTCAGTGTTAATTAGATCACTAAATTTAACTGTTTTCTGCATTTAAAAAGGACTGAGCCCAAAGTGCAGAAAAGAACAATCAGCACAGCAACAGTGCCACCTTTTGACCAAAACAGAGAGATATTTTTCCCTCTTTCATTAATTTCCCATGACTTCCCATCAGGAGATAAACAAATTCTTTTCATGTCATCCTTGTAACAAGTTTGAAATTACAGTCACTGTCTCGCCTACAACAATTGCTGGTGCAGAAATAAAGGAATCATAGATGTCTATAATCTTTAAAAATTAATACTACAGCTAAACAATACTATGATTAATATATTTACTCATCTTTATTTGCGTCCTTTCCCTCACCATTAAAGCATCAAGACAACAGTACCATTACGTTGGATGTAAATATGGGCAAAGGGGACAATCAAGTGAGATACACTTGAAGATTCTTTCAATGCCACAATATTAGCAGGCTTTTCTCCCTATAAATTCTAGCATTATACATTTTTTAAAATCAAGTAACTTTGTAGTAATTTTAAGAATTTAAAATAAGCATAGGAACATCAATTCTGCAACTGGTCCATTGGGGCCATTTAATATTCAATTAATATTTCAGATATCCTATATAAGCCTGCTTTATAAGGTTACTTGCAACTTATTTAGAAAACACTTATATAATTAATAATGTAAAAAACATACAGCAACCACATCTATTTATCTCATTGCCCAAATGACAGTTAAACTAAGTCCAAAACTGAAAAGGTGAAATGCTTCCAGAGGACATTGGACACACAGTACATATTTCTCCAAAAGAAAAAGTTGTACTTTCTTTAGACTAGAATAGAATCTTCTTAAATAAAAGGGAATGTGGATTTGGTCCAGGAATCAAATAAGATGTGGATTCCTATGTTAACTGAGTGTAGGACATGTGATCAGTTTAGTTAATAATATTACCTTATGTTTATTTGGTGCTTTACTTAAAAAGTACTTCATTCACAGAGTCTTAATAAAACCTTATGAGGTGAGATGTACAAGGCAGTCTGACCCGATTTATCAAACCAAGGGTCACAAAGACTCTGACTTGCCTGAAGTTCACAGCTAATTAATCTAGGAAAAAGAATGCCACCCTAATCTAATACCAGGAGAAGGACTGCAAGCTTTACCACTGCTATATACCCTGAAGCAAATATTACAACTGCTAAAATAAGTATGGAATCTGGGGCAATAAGACGTAAGACACCACATGTATATATTTTATCATCCCAATTGTCTCAACTACTCAGGGAAGGCAAAAAATCACTATAAACATTTAGGCAATTTAGGCATAAAGAAACTAAGAATTAATAGTTTTGAAGCAATGACTGAGTATCTTGGCTACTAGTCCTTTTGTGGAGCGTACAGTCTCTACCTACTAAAGTGCTGGTGTACAGCATTTATGATGAGATAGATGAAAACAAATATCTCATGCAGAGACATAATTTGAATCTCTTCACCACAGACTGGCATTTAAATGATAGTTTTGAAGAATTTTAATCAGTTAGACTCAAGGGTTGGAAACTCAGAAGTAGTTAATTCATTAAAATTTCAAATAACATGGAATAATTAGGTATTTATTTCAAATTCCAATTTGGTAATTCATTTAACCATACTCCATTTTCACAATTCTAAAATGTAGATAAAAATATGGTTCTCCTCAGAAGGTTGTTTTTCTTAACAAGAAAATAAGTATACAACCAGTCTGTAATTAAAAAGCCTATTTTCTGCCATTCATCCTCAACTTTGTGAAACTTGTTTCCACTTTGGCTTCCTGGACACTACTCTTTGTTTATCTCCTAATTCTATGAAGTCCCCTTTTAGCCTTCTAATCTAACTTTCCTCTTTTTTCTGTCCTTAAATATCATTCCTCTCTAGAATTTTATCTTCAGTTTACCTTTCTTTTCCTAAAACTAAGTGTTTTATAGATATTACCTCATTAGGTCTTTCAATTAAGTTCTGAGACATGAATTACTATCCTCACTTTGCAGATGAAAAAACTAAGCCAAGAGAGTTAAGTAACTTGTACGAAGTCATTCAGAAGGTGTCCAAACCTGTATTAAAATCCAGGCATTATAGCTCTACAGCTCATGCTCTTAACCACAGTTATCCCTGACACCTTCTTTTCCTTCCCACTCCAGAGTCAATCACTAAAATTCTATTCTATGGAAAATATCTCCAAATTTCATCACATCTCTAGTCCCCACCCATTCAGTTAGTTAAGGACTTTGTCATCTACTTCTTGATTATTGTAAAATCTTTCAAATTGGCTTTCTTGTTAAAGGATGTTCTTGTTCATTCTCTTTGCATCTTCTAACTTTACCTGATCAAGAAATTTCCAATTTACAGCAGACACTTCTAATTATTCTTCAATATCTGTTCTCATTTCCTTCTGTAGTAATGGGATTTTTAATTGGACAGCTAAGGGTAATTTCCCAAACTGCCTTGCAATACAGGTAGTAATATGACTAAGGCTGACTGATGAGATGTGAGAAGTAATGTTGAATTATGCTGCTTCACTCTGTGTCCTACTAGTTGCAATGCAGATTAAACAGCAAACACAGGAATAGCTATTCTCTACTGTGAGGTCAAAGATTGGGCCTGGATCCCTGATGACTGTGGAGTCTGGAAATTTACTGATTGCCAGGATAAGTCTAGGAAGCCTACCCATACTTTTATTTAAGTCCCTATTATTTTGGGTCTCTTTCTCTGTGATATTAGAAGAAAAATTGTCTTAACAAATACTGAATTTGGTGCCACACGTGGGATTTATTTAGCGGAATCTAAATGTAGAACTAGCTTAATAAGCAGGTAAGAGGACAATGTCAAAACCACTACAGTTTAGAAAGCCGGTGAGAAGGCTGGGCTAATTTTTAGTTGAACTTGGCTGAGCCATGGTGCCCAGACATTTCAGTCAAACATTAATTCTGGGTGTGTCTGTGGGGGTATTTATGGTGAGATTAACATTTGAATTGGTAGACTGAGTAAAGCAGATTTCTCTCCATGATTCAGGTGAGCCTCATCTAATCAGATGAAGAACTGAATACAATGAAAGACTGACCTCCCTGGAACAGGAAGGAATTCTCCAGTAGATGCCTTTTGCACTTGAACTGCAACACTGGCTCTTCCCTGGACCACCAGCCTGCTAGCCCACCCTGCAAATTTTGAACTTAGTCTCCATAGCTGCATGAGCCAATTCCTTAAATAAATCAGTCTCTCTCTCTCTATATATATATAAAGTCATGTACCACATAACATTTCGATCAACAATGGTCCCATAAGATTATAATAGAGCTGAAAAACTCCAATTGCCTAGTATTTAGTATACTATACTTTTTTCATTATTTTAGAGTGTACTCTTTCCTCTAAAAAGAAGTATTTAAAATAACTGTAAAACAGCCTCAGGTAGGTCTTTCAGGAGGTATTTCAGAAGAAAGCACTGTTTTCATAGGAGATGACAGCTCCATATGTGTTACTGCTCCTGAAGACTTTCCAGTGGAATAAGATGTGGAGGTGGAAGACAATGATCTTGATGATCCTGACCCTGTGTAGGCCTAGGCTAATGTGTGTTTTGTCTTACTTTTTAACAAAAAAAATTTAAAAACAACAGGAAAAAAAATTTTTTAAGACAAAAGTGCTAATAGAATCAGGATATAAAGAAAGGAAATATTATTGTACAGCTGTACAATGTGTTTATATTTTAAGCCAAGTGTTATAACAAGAGTCAAAAAGTTAAAAAATACTAACAAGTTTATAAAGTATAAAAAAATACAGCAAGCTAAGTTTTATTATAAAAGAAAGAAAAAAAATTTAATAAATTTAGCATAGCCTACAGGTATAGTATTTATAAAGTCTAAAGTAGTATATGGTAATATCTTAAGGCTTCACATTCACTCAGCACTCACTCACTGACTCACCCAGAGAAGTTTCCAGTCCTGCAAGCTCCCTTCATAGTAAGTGTATACAGATGTACCATTTTTTATTTTATATATCATATTTTTACTGTATCTTTTCTATGTTTAGAAACACAAATATTTACCATAGTGTTACAATTGCCTACAGTATTCAGCACAGTAACATGCTATACAGCTTTGTAGCCTAGGACTGTGTAATAGGCTATGCCTTACGTGTGTAATAGACTATGCCATCTGGATTTGTGTAAGTACATTCTATGATATTCATACAATAATGAAATCATCTAAAGACACATTTCTCAGAATGTATCCCTGTTGTTATGTGACGCATGACTGTGTATATGTGTGCATGTACACATACACACATCCTAACTCATTCTGTTTCTCTGAACAAACTCTAATACGACCAGTGACCCTTACTATGCCATACCAAAACATTTAATAAAATCATTCTTTATGATATCTTGGAAGACAGACTACATCCTAACAATGTTTACATAACTCTAGGGTAATTAGAAGAAAATCTCAAAATGTTAGTGTATGTTAATGAGAGAAAACTCAGGAAAAATCTGGGCAATCTGGAGAGATGGAAGGAACACAGCTCTGTGAAGGAAGGCTCTCTGCCTGTGGACTATAATCTAAGCCTACTAAAAATTCAGCAGTTTGGACCTTGTAGGCTTGAAAAGTTTCTATACCCCAAAGTGAAGCAGTGATAGACAGATATTTCTAAAGAGGCATCTCTTACAGAGATAATATAGTGGCTCCATACTCACTCAAGCACTTCCAAGTAAATGTTCTTGTCCAAACAATGGGAATAATTCCCAAACAAAGATGTTGCTTTCATACCTCTCCCAATAAAAAGTAGTCAATTTCATATACAATATGAATACACTCCAACAATGCTACGCTTAGAGAAAAAAAAAATCCAGATAAAAGAGTACATGTTGTTTGGTTACATTTTTACGTAGTTTGAGAACACACAAACTAATCTAGGGTTAAAGAAATCAGAAAAACGGTTTGCCCTTGGTAAAGGGAATGAATGAATTCTGAAGGGGTACTAAGAATCTTTCTGGGATGATAGAAATGTTCCATATCTTCATATTGTTACCTATGTAATTGTCAAAACTTCTTGAAAGTACATGTAGCTTAGTGTACACACACGTTGTTACAGATCCACTGGCTCAACTTGTAGGTAGAGGACAGCAGCTGTGCCCACGGCAACTTCAGGAACCACAGGATCTTCCCTCAGCTTCTCCCAATTCTGGGCCAGGTTCCTGTGCAGCCTCATGGCAGAATGCACTAGCTTTTCTGTAGATTAGCCACATCATCAAAGCTGGATGCTTAGAGACATGTTTCCTCTTTGTCCTCATGGGTTCCAGTGTGTCTTTACTCCTTCCCACCTCATGTGCTGACTACTGCTGGCCCTGCTCACTTCAAGGCTAGCACCAGAAGTAGGGGCACAATTATAAAGACTTATGTAGACTATCTAACAGCTCCCACAATTGAATAAGATCTATTAATAATTCCAATAATGAATGCCTTACATTATTTGCGGGGATTTTTTATATGACTAAACTCTAATACAACAGTTACAAATACCTCTGCCCCAATGAAGCTAGAAAGACACTGCTGTGCAATTAACTAGCAGGTCAGGGAGTTAAAATTAATTCTTTGCCTCTTTCTAAATGCTTAGCAAGTTCTAATGCTTACATAAATTATTTTTCACAAAAATCATGTGTCCTTTTGACTAGGTGAACTTTTATTCAGCCTTCAAGACCCACTTCAAAGCTCACATAGTCTTTGAAACCTTCACTGATTCCCCATGGAATTTCTCTTTATTCTGTTTCCAAGCAATAAATTTTCAGCTGCTTGAAAATAGGGTTAATGTTACATTCATTCTGTATTTTTTATATATAGCACAACTGGAAAGTATGTTCTTAGAACATATTTATTAAATGAATGAATGCTGCCTTAATTAAGAGGCAGGTCAGGAAGAGAACTTTTCAGTGTAAAATCAAGCAGTATATATATTTTTTCCCAAGAAAATTCAGAAGAGAGAAGAAATATATTTAATTGCAACTAACATGCAAAAAATTCTGAGTGGGCAACACAGCTCAAGCAACCTCCAACTTTTATGTTATAGAACAGACAGAAATGAAAAAGGCCAGAGGATTTATTTGGGGAAAAAAAAGGTAAAGCTTTTGTTAACAAGTAATTTATAAAAATAAGAAAGGTTTTTTTCTTCTTGCCAACAAGGGTCTTAGATAATAAACTCTTACAGAAAGTAAAATAATCTATTAATGAGGGCTACTACTTAGCAATTGTGGTCTCATTTCTGATTGATTAGAGTCGTTTGGTAACTTTTAGTATAAGTAAACTTGGATCTATGAGAAACTATGGCCACTATTCTAAAATTGAGATATGTGGTACCAACAATGCCGTTAAGACGTTTTAAAATTTCATTTATTCCTGACATTGTCTTTCTAGAAATGAAAGGGAAACCTAACACGAAGCTAGTGGGGAAGAGTAGTTTGATTTAAAAGGAAACAGATCTAGTTTTTAAAATATTAGCCTAATTTGATATCGCAAAAGTAACATTTTAATCGGTACAATACAATTTAACAAATGGCAAAAACATCTTTAAGCAATCTGTATGAGCTCCATAAAGCTCTGTCTCCGACTTTTTATTTTTTTTCCTTCCTCCCAACTCTAATGTGTAATTCCTCTACCTTTCATTTCTTTCCATCCCCAAAGCATTTTGGGGATTTTTCTTTCCTTTCCTTTTCCTTTCTGTTTCATTTTGTTTTTTCACGTTACATTGTTGGCTTCTAGTATTCCTTTCTAATTTTCCTGGTTTTGTTTCTTTTCAGCAGTTCCCATTTCTTTCATTTTTCCACTGCCTATTTCTCATCAGTGTACTCTGTCTGTATCAGTTTACTATTTCTGCTGGCAAACAGGGACCTGGGCAAGAAAGCAAATAAAAAATCCCTACTCCTATTATTTACTAGTACTAAAGAAAATATAAGGTGAAAAGTTGAAGCTCATGTACAATCTATCAAACAAATGCAGATTTAAAATTAAGTTTTAGGGTACTATAAGCATCTAAAACACAGATATTTCTAGGTTGATAGTGCCATCATCAGTTTTAAAAGTATCATATTACATGCCTTGAGGGTACCCTTCACTGTGCTCACAGTAAGTAATCAGATTTCTAGATATCAAACTGCTTATTATCAAAGAAGTTCTGTAAATTCATGATAAAGAAACATGACCGAGCTGGCTATTTTCAAAGATACTATACCCAACAGCTATTCTTTTGTCAGCCTAAGGAACAAAAACAATGCTGATAATTATCTTCTTTCTATTGGCACTAAGTTTTTAGCATGAAGATGGAATATTTCTTATAAATGACTAGTAGAACAAAGGAATGACATGAGATACTCCCAAAACAGATTATAAATGACAAGTTTTAACATATTTATTACCACTTTCCACTTGGAGACCTCATGGTTAGTACATCTTTTCAACAGATCATTACCTCATTAGTATGAGAATGTGGGGTAGGGATTAAAACTCTCTGCTAAAATTGAACATAAGGAATCAACTATTGTGTTCTTAAATTAGTGAAGAGTGACAACAGACCCACATTAGGCCTGCCTGACTTCAAGCCTGGGTCTTTGATCTATCAACCATACTCTCTTCACTCATATAAAGAAAAAGATACAAAAAGCCTTCAAGAAACACACCAGAATTGACCTGATTTTGGCCCGTGGCAAATGTGTTTATAAATGAACAGAGATTGCTTATCACTGATTTAAATGATTTAAAAGGGTTTTTCAAAATTTTTTTTACTAAAAAGAAACTTTCTTCAAGTTTAACCAAAGATAATGATGCCTCTAATTGGATTTGGTTAGGTGGACTAAGGGGATCTCCTTGTCAGCCCTATTTCTTCCAGCAAGACCACCCCTGAAACAATGCCACAGAATTCCTATGTCTGTATAGAACAGAGTTTGAAACCCGATGTCCTAAATAATTCTCTGGAGGAAAAAAAATGACCATCTCTTCCTAAAAAAAAAATCATTTGACTCCTGCAGTAGACTGATTATAAAAGAATGAAAAGTCTACAAAGTTTACTAAAGACATTTTAATGCCTCCATTTAGGTCAATAGCATGGTAAGTTCAAATACCTGTAGAGAGTGGCAGAATGAGGCCAAGTGCCAGGACAACCTTTCTGATGGGAAGAAAAAAGATTCACAGGGACTCCTAATGGAAAACCTGGACTAATATGGCTTTTTCAGCCCCAGGTCCAATCCTTTGGATCATAAAAGTAGTTGCTCCCAGCAGAAAGAAGATTCAGAGGAGGCAAAAGAACATAGAACACCAAGTGACAACTAAGAATGCTGAAAACACAAAGAAGCACTTTTTCCCAAGTCAAAAATAGCCAGGTCATCCTCTGCCATACTTAATGGTCACTATTTAGAAATCTTGAAAAAAACTGTTCAAACTTTTTAAAATAAAAGAATTTATGTGTTCCCATATTTCAAATACTTAGTATATACTTATTAAACTTATTTGCTCAGTTTTATTTTGTCTGCTATCCATCAAAGGCTTTTCAAGTTATTAAGAAAAAATAATTTAAACTCTTGTTATCATCAATTGAATAAGTATGGTGAATAAACTATAATAATTTATTTACTATACAAATTGAATAAACTATGATGAGTTATTGAAATGCTTAAAGTATCATCTTATTAATATTTTGAAGACCTCTGTGTTCTAACTTTAGCCTACTGATAATCATCATTCACTTGGAAAATTTCCATAACTTCCTAATTAGCTTTCTTCTCTCTCTTTGCTCCTTTGTACCTAATCTCTCTGTGTAACAAAGTGATTTTTCTAAAATACATGTAATTATATCATTCCATTATTAAAAATACTTTTAGTAGCATACATAACGGTTATGTTAAGTTATGGAATAAATTGTTCAAATTAAATATTACTCAAAAGCACAGACAATTAAAATAAATAGAAGTAGTACTATTTGGCTCAAGAGTAAGTACAGACAAGAGAGTCCCACTTTTTAACAGCCAGATAGGGTGGTCCCTAAGGTTCTGGAGATAGTATGTAAACCACTGGCAAAACAAACTTGGCATGCTTCAAATAACATGGCCTTAAAATTTACATAGCAAAATGACAGAACTATAATGGAAGATGTAGAAATTCAAACCATACTTGTGAGATTTTAACATACGTCTTTCAATAATTGAGAATCAGTTTTAAAAAAAGTAATATTATGGAAGATTTGAATAAGAAATTAACAAATGTAACCCAAAGGACATATATAGAATATTGTACTAATAAACAAATGTAAAATTTACATTTTTCTCAAGTACACATAAAATAATTACAAAAATTGATCTTGGCTAGGTACGGTGGCTCACGCCTGTAATCCTAACACTCTGGGAGGCCAAGGCGGGAGGATCACTCAAGGTCAGGAGTTCGAGACCAGCCTGAGCAAGATTCAGATCCCCTCTCTACTAAAAAAATAGAAAGAAATTAGCTGGACAACGAAAAATATACAGAAAAAATTAGCCGGGCATGGTGGCACATGCCTGTAGTCCCAACTACTCAGGAGGCTGAGGCAGTAGGATTGCTTGAGCCCAGGGGTTTGAGGTTGCTGTGAACGAGGCTGATGCCATGGCATTCTAACCTGGGCAACAGAGTGAGACTCAAAAAAAAAAAAAAAAAAAATTGATCTTACATGGGGCTACAAAGCAAGTCACAGAGCTAACATACATTCTCTGTTCATAATAAAAATAAGAAAATAATACAAAAGATAACAAAAAAAAAATCCCCATATGTTTGAGAATAGAAAACAAACATATAATAAAAAAAAAATCAACAAAGGTAAGTGCTGGATCATGAAAAGGTGTAAAAATTTGACAAACATTAGGCAAGACTGATTAACAACAACAACAAAAGGGTAGGGGAGACAAGTAGAGAAGGGGGGGTAAGAAGATTCTGTCTTATACTATTAAGCAAAAATCACCTACAGGTGGATTATAGACCTAATTGTGGAAGTTAAAAAATAAAGCTTCTAGAAAATAACACCAGAGACTATCTGGGATATGTAAAGATTTCTTAAACAGGACAAACCAAAAAGCATTAATCATAAAGGAAAACATAAATATAATGAATTAAGTAAAAAGTAATAACCTCTGTCAACAACAAAAAATCCACAAAACCCGAAAACACAAAAAAACCTAAGAGAGTAAAAGAGAAAGCCATCACGTCATGAAAGAAGATACCTGCACCAAAATGTCAAAAATTACAGAAGGGTATGATATTTTACCCTGCTTGGAAGTTCAACGTTAGTCTGCCAAGTTCATGGGTGTTGGTAGAAGACACAAGACTCCAAAATCAGAGATGGTGGACAGTTAATTACTATAATAGTAGCTAAGTCAAAGAACGTTTGAATCTGCCTTGCTCACGACTGGTGCCGAGTACATAGAAGACACTCAATAACTACTTATTGAAAGGACAAATAGGTAGGGGACAACCTTCATAAACCTTGCCTCACATTTCCATAAAGGAGGAGATTCCCCTACCACAAGGCAGAAGATGGGCATCTTGTTGAA
Organism: Mirza zaza; assembly: GCA_008750895.1. Taxonomy (NCBI): domain Eukaryota; kingdom Metazoa; phylum Chordata; class Mammalia; order Primates; family Cheirogaleidae; genus Mirza; species Mirza zaza. The sequence continues at coordinate 40,902 of VSMD01139653.1, read as the reverse complement.
GTGAATAATTCAAGACCCTCTCTACCTACTTTCTTGAGTCTCTGCAAACAAGGAGATGAGAACCAGCTAATGGTAAATAAAAGGCATCCATTATTATTATTTTTACTAAACCCAAATGGAAACCCAAAATGGAAATAAACCCAAAATGGAAAAAGTCACTATTCATGTATATCACATCTTCTCTTGTTCTCTCGAACCCACCTGAGCTCTTGTACTCTGTGATAGGTCCTTTCATCCTTTAAATCCTTTCATCCTTTAAATCATGCTTTCATGCACAAGCATGTAAAGGGCAGGACTTACTTTCTAACAGCTGGCTGGATGAGTTGATTGAGTCCCAATATTCAGATGTGGGACTGGAATAAAAGGCTTGCAATTGAGACTCGGGTCCAAATCATGCCCTCAATTCAGTTTCATCACAGAAACTGGTTGGGGTTCAGGGTAAGCTAACACAAAGGATTGGATTGTCAAATTATATTTATATGGACCAGAGATCTTACCAACTATCAAGCTTTACTAATAATTTCAAGTATACAAGCAATTAAGAGGCACAAAAGAAGTAGGGAAAGATCTGGGGCATCCAATGTAGCTTCCCAGGTTCTTGCTTCCAGCACTGAATATGTGCTTTTTAGCTCACAAGAACAGATACATTCTTTAAGCCAAATTCATGGATAACCTCACACAATAGGCAGCATTTAGGTTATGCCACAATATACCTCAAGGAGCTGATAGATGACATTCTCCAGGAAGCCAGGCTTCATAAATCTATAGATTCTAGGTTGTGTTTACTGTAGGCAATCTGAATCACAAACATTCTGCTCAAAGCATTTCATAAGTAAGAATTATCCTCTTGGCAAGACTCATTAGTCTATTTACCAAGGAGGTCAGTTCTCAACATGTTTATGTGAAGATTTAACTGGGTCGCCTGCCTTCTTTCTTTCTGTGGGACTGTCCCTCTGGATATTAAAAGACAAATGGTTCACAAACCAGCTGCTATTAACTCCTTCCCCAAAGAATTATCAAGCTCTTTCCTAGAATACAAAAAAGTTGATATTTTTATCTCCTTTGGGATATATTTTTGTGCATTAATCAGATTGTGTCAAGAAAGAGGAGTTTTAGATACTCCTAACTATCTGAACACATGAATAAACAAATGAATAATTTCATATGATATAGCCATTTCAAAGGATGTTATCAGGGACTATTGAATAATTAAAATGTTCATAAGTTAAGTGGAAAAGATATCAATTTGTATATGATTATGATTCTTATTTTTAGGATTCTCATTATTATAAATACTATATGCTGCCAAAGGTAATAGCATAAGATACAGTGTAAATAACATATAATACAGTATAATAATATACAATATAATAATATATAGTATAATAAGTTTTCTTTCAATAGGTGGCTTCTTTTCCTCTTTATATTTCTTTGTGTTTTCTAAGTGCTTTTTGAGGCTCTATTACTTTTACAATTGGGAAAATTATTAGAAAAATACCTTTAGGGGAGGCATGATGGCTCAGACCTGTAATCCTAGCCCTCTGGGAGGCCAAGGCAGGAGGATTGCTTGAGGTCAGGAGTTCGAGACCAGCCCAAGCTAGCCTGAGATCCCATCTCTACTAAAAATAGAAAAATTAGCTGGATATGGTGATACCCTCCTGTAGTCTCAGCTATTGAGGAGGCTATGGCAGAAGGATTGCTTGAACCCAGGAGTTTGAGGTTGCAGTGAGCTATTAATATGATGATGCCATCGCACTCTAGCTGGAGTGACAGAGCAAGACTGTTTCCCAAAAAAAAAAAAAAAAAGAAATGAAAAGAAAAATACCTTTAATATTCATTTAAATATTAAAGGTTAAATATTTATCTATTATGTTGTAAAATATGCAGTCTTATTCCCATATTCCATCCTTAACCTGAGCAAAGTCAGGTGTCCCTCCTCTTGTTCCCTGAGCTCCCTAACTATTCCCTCTGTTATAGTCCTAACCACATTTTATGATAATTGGTGACCTTGAGAACAAGAATCATTTTCTACATATTTTAGTATCTACAGTGCTCAGCAAAGTTTCCAATAAAAGTAGACAATAAATGTTAAATAAATTAATAAATGCTGATAAAGTCTTATTTTCAAGATTGCATTTACACTGTCAATCTGTACTTGAGATGTTTTTATTAATGAAAATATGATAGTTACAAATTATAGCTTTGGATGTCTCCTCAGTCTTTTATAATTTCATATGTAATATTTTGATCAGTAAATTCTAAAGAAATCAGTAAGTTCAAAAGAAATGTGCATTTTCCCAAACAAATTACAAATTTTTTAAATCTTAGAACCTCTGACACCTGCCATCTAACTTAAAGAAAAATGAAAAAGATGAAGAAGAAAGAAGAGAAGGAACAGGAAGAGAAAGAGAATTAGTAGTAGTAGTAGTTGCTGTTGTAGTAATAGTTTGCTTTCGTTTTCTGGATTCCAAACATATGACTAAGCATATGATAACAGTATGCAAAATGACCTAAATTATTTGAAATAATTTCTTCTTTTTTTTTTTTTTTGCCTTCAACAATGAAGAGTAGGTAGAATTATTTGAACTTTAAAAATAAAATATAGACATAACTGAAATAGTGATGGAATCCTTCCATTAAGATAGACCCATATATTGAAAGATTATTTTTCCAACATAAACATATGTACTTTTTGGTCACTGTGTTGAATGATGAAGGCCCATGCTACACCGTCACTAGGTATTCCTTATCTTAACTCCAGAGCATCAGAGAATAAATGTTAGTGATTTTTAAAAAATGTTTCTTTTAAAACACAATTCTTGCTGTCAGACTACCACTTTTTAAGGATTGTTATCTGGATGATTTATACAAATTTTCACAACATTACCAAATAATCTAAGCTTCCTTTTTCAATGAGTTCATAAATTGGATTTTACTTGTCAAGCAGTGAGAAAAAATCAGAAGGGGTCAGTATTTTAAATGTGATTGATTTTCTCCTAGTAAATGGATGACATGATACACTACTGCAATAAGATACTTATATTTTTGTTATAAATCATAGTCTTCAGTTAGTACTTTTCCACCTGGAAATCATGTAAACTTCTCTTGCACAAATATAGCCAGTTTCTAAAACGACTACATATATATCATTTTCAGTATATTTTCCCACTTTATTTTTTCATAATATATTTAAATACAAGTGAGTGGTTCTGTAGTATAATATATAACAGATATGACTGACTCAAAAATTATTTTGAGAAATGATAATAAAGGTATACTTTTTTTTTTTTTTTTTTTTGAGACAAGAGTCTCACTCTGTCACCCTGGAGAGAGTGCAGTGGCCGTCATCACAGCTCACTGCAACCTCAAACTCCTAGGCTCAAGCAATCCTCCTGCCTCAGCCTCCTGAGTAGCTGGGACTGCAGGTATATACACAATGCCTGGCTAATTTTTCTATTTTTAGTAGAGTTGGGGTTTCGCCCTTGCTCAGGCTGGTCTTGAACTCCTGACCTCAAGTAAGCTTCCTGCCTCAGTCTCCCATAGTGCTAGGATTACAGGTATGAGCCACTGTGCCCAGCCTAGGTTATACTTTTAGATGGTATTCCATTAATAGAACTGACTTATGTTCAATTATTCCTTATATCCTTGCCCCTCATTCTAATCTCCCAAAAATATTATGGTTTTGGAGACAGATGTGTGAGAGAATTTCCTATAACTTATATCTTCATGTTTTATAAATTTAATAGAAAATTCTAATTCTTCCATACCTGTATGGATAAATCAAAGAGTCCTTATTAAGCATACAATGAACTCATATGCTTTGGGGATCTTTCTCCTATCAGCACTATACCTTCCAATAAGGTTTTCATGCTAAAAACAAAAGCAAGTTAGATTACTATTCTCATGATTATATATAATTGGAAAAGAATATTACATACTTACTAACATTTGAACACTCCTTTAAAAATTTAACATCAAAAAACTTCTATTCAATAAGATACCAATTTTCATTTAAGTATCACATTCATAAAATATTCAAGATTAATATTTGGTTATAGAATACTGTCTTTTCAGTAACTAAAATACTGAACACTATGCAGACTGCTTATTTAATATAAAGAAGAATAATTTCTGGTAAATTAAATTAATATGCAGCCTTGAAGAGCATAAAGTACTTGTTTTTAAATTATCAAATAATAATTGTGAATGTTTATGGGTATAATGTAATGTTTTGGTTTATGTATTCATCATAGAAAAATTCAATCATGTTAACATATCTATTTCCTCACCAACTTGGATGAGAATATTAAAAATTTATTCTTTTAGTAATTTTGAAATATATATTATTATTAACTATGGTCATGATGCAGTGCAGTATATCACTAAAACTTTTTCCTCCAGTCTGAGACTTTGTACCCTTCAATCAATTTCTTCCCCCTCCCTCCCCTTAGCCTCTGATAAACACCTTTTTACTCTCTGTTTCTATGAGATAGATTCTTTTAGATTCCACATGTAAGTGAGATCACACAAGATTTATCTTTCTGTGGCTGGCTTATTTCACTTAGTATAATGTCCTCTAGTTTCATCTATATTGCTGTGAATGACAGAATTTTCTTCTTTTTAAAGGCTGTATATTATTCCATGTGTATAAATTACCTTTGAGCATATCTGTCAACAGATAAATGCAGATATAAGTCTAGTCTTTGACAAAACAGCATATTCAAAAAGTTTCCCTTATTTATTTCTTGAATACTCTTTCTGCTCCTTTTCTCCCTCTGAATGCTATCTTCTGTCCACAATATCAGGCCAAATAGTATTTGCTTGCTTGCATTATAATTGCTCTCTGCAAATCCAATAACGATCTACTATCAATCCTTTACAGTATGACTAAAATTAAAATACATCAACATATTTACTCTCTTGCATGTTTGGATTTAAAACCTTTTATCTCTTATTGTGGAATAAAAGGATTGCCTTTTTAAAAAAGGAGAAGGTATGGCAATTGCTAGGTGAGGAGGATTGGAAGACAAGCAAGAGGAACTTGTTTGTAAGATACATAGTGATATAACAGGCTGGGCATGATGGCTCACGCCTGTAATCATAGTATTCTGGGAGGCTGAGGTGGGAGGATCGCTCAAGGTCAGGAGTTCAAAACCAGCCTGAGCAAGAGACCTCTGTCTCTACTATAAATAGAAAGAAATTAATCAACCAACTAAAAATATATAGAAAAAATCAGCCGGGCATGGTGGCACATGCCTGTAGTCCCAGCAACTCGGGAGGCTGAGGCAGAAGGATTGCTTGAGCCCAGGAGTTCGAGGTTGCTGTGAGCTAGGCTGATGCCACAGCACTCTACCCCAGGCAAAGAGTGAGACTCTATCTCAAAAAAAAAAAAAAAAAGAGATAGTGATATAACAGAGCTATCCCTGATGATAAAATTGCTATAGTCTTTTGTCTTTTTTTCATTTTTTGAAGTCAAGAGCAGGAGGTAAAAAAAGAGATTGTGTCTTGTGTTATCATTTTTTTCCCTTATGTTTTTAACCCTAAGACTTGTAGATGTTGGGAATCAGACCACTTTCTGTGCCTAGAGCTTGGGTACCCTATTGTCTCCCTTTTATCATCACAATCACATAGCCTAGGAACTCAGAATTTCAGCCGCTTCAAGTCACTCCAAAACCTCTCAGATAGACCAGGCAGCAGAGGCAGAGAATGTAGAGCAGCTGCTGAAGGAAAAGAATAGGATATGGCTGGTGTGATGGCCTTTCCCAATCACATATGATTACATGAAAAACAATATTCATTGTAAGTGAGATTTCAGTTTTGTGCCCTGTCAATTTGCTACTAAAGTGATGTGGTACTAAAGCCATTCCTTTTGAGTGGTAAGATGATGAAAGAGAGGAGTGGTCACTAAGGAAGAACCTTAGTTGTTAGGGCACAAGAAGATGCCCATATGAGGTTTATGAATGTGCCTGATCTTCACAGAGATGACTAAAATGCTGTATAATGCTAAGGAAAATTTATTAAATGAAGAAAAAAAATTAAACTAAAACTAAAACGATGCTTTGGCTATGTAAAAGCAATACTAATCAAAATAAATTATGTAGATTGCTTTACATTTATGCCTAATTACCAGGCAGCACAATAATGATTACATCATTATTTTTGTCAGATTAACTTGGCTATCAATTTTAATTACAGCTGTAAATTCTAAATACTCAACCCTTGTAATTTACTGTTTTTAAACAATTATTTACTGAGCCCCTTCTACATGCCAGGCATCAAATTATAAAGTGGGAATAAAAACAATAAAACAATCCCTGCTCCAATGGGCTTAAAATCTCATTGAAGAGAGAGACAAGTATTAGGCAAATGTCTAACAGAGGAACTGACAATAAATATATTTTTAAAAGAAGGCAAGGACATGAGAGGAATATCCATTCCAGGGCTAGGAGGTCAGGTAAGGCTTCAATAAAGAGATGCCAGAGATGATTACTAAAGAACTAGTCGAGTTAGCCAGGAGAAAGGGGAGGGTAAACTAGAAGAAGAAATCTCAAGCAAAAGGAAGGAGAAGTGCATTGGCCTCAGAAATGAGACCGTATGGAGTGTTTGAGAAACTGCTCAGTCGGAACACAATGCTATAAAGAGTTCTGAGACAATGAGGCTAGAAAGTAGGAGCCAGACTGATAGAGGACTTGACTATTACACTAAGTGAGTGAAATCTTGCCTGTAATAGGGAACCACTGCAGGATTTGCAGAAGGATAATGACATGATGAGATTTACATTTCAGATGTATCACCTTGACTTCACTGGGGAGAGTGAAGCAGTGAAGCTCAACACTGGAGGACAGTTAGAAGCCAGTTGAAATCATTTAGGTGACAGATGCTGGTGACTTAGGTTAGGCTATTAAAGAAGGAGAGGATTGGATGGACTTGAGAGATATGTAACAAGTACAGCTGAGACATCTTAGTGATTGATTGAATAGACGAGAAAGAGGGAAGTTGGAGATGGATTTCTGAGTTAGGCAAATGCATGGTGGTGTGGCATTTACTAGGATAAAAAAGAGAGAAGAGGCAAGGTGGGGTTTCTGTTTTGAATTTTTGTTTTGATGTTTGTGGGGGAACTAGGAGAGTATTAGAAATTATGAGTCTTATCTTAACTAGTTGAGTTTTATGTGTCTAGGGATCTCTGATAGGTAATTGAATATATATATAGGTCTGAAGCTAAGGACAAAGATCTGAGCTTAGACACATATTTGGGAGATTGCATTTTGTATCATTTGAAGCCATCAGATAGAGAAAAGCACCAATATCAGTAGCCTAAGGAAAACCCAAATTTGTAGAATGAGCTGATTAAGAACAAATAAAGAAAAATATGAAGAATGCATAACCAAAGAAGGAGGGAGGAAACCAGGAAAGCATACGATCGCAAATGTCAAGGAAAGAGAATATTTTAAGTGGGAGCAAGCAGTCAACAAAGCCAAGTGTGGCAGAGAGTATAAACTGGTATAGTCTTTTTGGAGAACAATACAACACAACTATTAAAGTGTTTGATCCTCAATTCCACTTCTCAATATTTAATCAAGAAAAAGGTGAGTGCACCTACACTTTCCAATGAGACAAATTAAAAGACAGTTCACAAAAGTAAAAAAAAAGAAGAAGAAACAAAGAATGTAAATATCCAAAAATAGAGGATTGAATAGAATATCATAGACAGAGCTTCTTGACTATTTCATAGAACTTAAAGAGAACAAAGTATATCTACATGGGAAAGACTAAGCAATATTAAGTACAAAAAAGAGCAAGTTACAGATGATATAGACATAATAGTAGTAGTTATTTTTTAATTTATTTCTCTATGTATATATAATTGTAAGAAAAGGTATAGAAAAAAGTCTGGAAGAGTATACACCAAACTTAAGTCCACTAGTTAATTCTATGAAGAAAGTTTGTATTTGGTTAGGTATGTGGCTAATAGGGCCTTTTGCTTCATCTGTATTATTTGATTTGTTTTTACAATGAAAATGTTTCCATGCATTAGTTTTATGACTAAAAGCATATTTTTAAATCCAGGCGCAGTGGCTCAAGCCTGTAATCATAGCACTTCGGGAAGCTGAGGCAGGAGGATTGCTTGAGGTCAGGAGTTTGAGACTAGCCTGATCAAGAGCGATACCCCATTTCTACAAAAAGCAGAAAAAAAAAATTAGCTGGGAATGGTGGTCCACACCTGTAGTCCCAGCTGCTTGGGAGGCTGAGGCAGAAGGATTGCTTGAGCCCAGGAGTTTTAGGTTGCAGTGTGCTATGATGATGCCATTGTACTCTAGCCCAGGCAACAGAGACTCTCTACCCCACACCTCCCAAAAAATTTAAAATCCTATCAAATATATATTTTTAAATAAATCAAGTAAAATTAACATAGAAAATATCCACTTATCAATTAATGGGTCTTTAGTAATTTAATAAGAATAGGCTTGAAAGTATAAAGGAGACAGAAGATAAAATACAATGAATTAAGACAAAATGAGAGAAAAAAGAGTAGACAGACTATAACACAGAAAGCCCAGTAATGAACAAGAAGAACAAAGAAGTCAAGGTGAGATTTTCCATGATATGAAGGAGAAAAATAATAATCTCAAGAAATCTGGTTGCTTACCCACAGCTTAAAATAAAAATTGGAGGTCACAATGCTAATGAGCCATCACAAAATTTAGTATCTGGATAAGGGATAACAATGGCAAGACCCAGAGTAATAGGAATAATTCATTAAAAAGACAAATCAATAAAGTTTAGATGAGAAATATGATTTAGAGAAGGATCTAGGCAACATATCAAAGCTAATAATCAAAGAGGTAGAAGGAAAAGGTGGTACAGAGTTTTCAAAATATCTTAGGGTTATATGAAAGGATGACACCAGATGCATACAAACAAGTAGTCTAACAGCCAGATGAGAAATGTTGGGTACTGCCAAGAATCACCACAATGAGCTGATACATGACCTGGTACACGAACAAGACTATGTATTAGTATTGGTTGTAATCTTTAGGTAATGGCATATGTTTATTGTTGTGTATCAGTCAGAAGTTGGAAGTAAAGCATGTTGTCAGAAATGCATACCATCATTCACTGTCATTCTACATGCAAGAGGTAATAAATGATAAAGCACCATTTTAACCATATTTTAGATATTCTGAAGAATTTTTTTCAGCATTGAAAAAATAAGAATTACTGAGGAGTAGGGTATAAACTGAAATCTCTTTTGGAACCAAAACAAGAATGTCCCCAAATGCCTATGTTCTGAAGGAAACCAAATATCTCTCAGTGGCCAGGCCCTCCTGGAAAATTCTTGGAGGGAAGATAAGTGCTAACAACTAGCTGTAACTTCTTAGGGGATGATTCATCCAGAACATTAAGCTACTCTTACATGGGGGCTACTCAGATTCTGGTTAAAGAAAGAATAACATGATGAACCCTAGGATTGGGATGGTCCCTGTAAGCAAACAACTTTGAACCACAGAAAAATTGTTCATGCCTTTTAAAAGACAATGCACAGCAATACTACATTTCATTGTGGGGAGTAGGGTGGGCATGAGAGCTGAAAGGGAAGAGGTTGGAATTTTCTGAGTGTAGCCTTTGGAGCAATATTTGCTGTCACCTACTTAGGAAGCCATCTATTTTGGGGCCTCGCATGTTTTGTCACACCTATTTAAATTACATTAGAAACCAAAATACCATTTTGTATTAACGGTCCTCACCTTAAGAGTTCTATCTGTAGAACAGGCAAATTCCTCCTTTGACTTATCCTACAGGCTGCCTTCTGAGAATCAGAAGAGAACAACCAACTTCGATCATTTGAACATGGAGCATCCACTAACACCTACAGAGAAAAAAGGACAAATGATGCAAATATACACTGACAACATATTCTTAGGCACAAAGAGATAGAGAAGCTATGTAAAACACAACAAATAGCAAATAAATAAAAACATTTCTTTTGAAACTGAAAATATACCACAGTAAGTTTATTTTTTATTTTTTAAGATATCTGTTCAGCATTCCAGTGGTATAGTCTTTATTACATTTCCTCAGTAACACTTTTCAGAAAATTTTCCTATTTATTTTCAGTGTTTAGTTTGTTTTTCTTTTTCTTTTTGGGGGGGAATAGGAGAATTAAAGTCTACTAATCTCTACAAATGATATTTCATATTCTTGAAGAATGTAGCAAAAACTTTTATAAAGTTACTCTTTGTAAACAGCCATTACTATATTTCTAAATTCTCAGCATTTATTTTAAGAACGAGTATTTCAATTTCAGTTAACTAAAATGACCTCTTTTTCTTCAACTGTCATACTCTCATATAAAATGTTACTGAATTAAAGCAATACAGTGCACATGTTTGTGTACTGACCCAAATAACATCTGATCTTTACCTGAGTACCTGGAAATATAAAACATTATATAATCCCCAATCCCAATGTTATAACTTCCTTTGAACCATGCTGCCCATCAAATGAAAACTGCTTCCATGTTCACTTTATCAAAATTTCCCAGAGTACTGAGAAACTGTATGAGGCTATGTCTGGGAGCAGATGGAAACTAACAACACAACAACATAATTAGAGGTATTACTGGGAGTCCATCAGTTTGTCACAGTGTAATAAAAGTACCTTGTCAAATGTTTCAGGCTGGGCATCTCCCATTTCTCTGCCATCCAATTCAGACACTTTAATTGCATTTATCAAAGGCTGTGGGATGAAAGATTCTAATGTCTGCCTCAGCCACCTCAATCTCAGACTATCATATTCATTACAATGAAGATAACCTAAATATAAAGGATTAAAAAGTTTCAAACGAAGGCAATAGAGATGTTAAATTTCTACTTTTCAGCAAATAAATTTCAGAAAGAAATCAATCATAATTATGCAGAAATAGGCCTCAGGGAAACATTATAATTATCTTCTGCTTTAAAAACAGAAATACATATATTTATACACACACACATACTACATAAAACATTTACAATAGTCATGCCTATATTGCCTCTCAGAAGCTCTCAGCATTTACTCAATCATGTTTAATTTGGGAGGCAAAGCCTACAAGGATTATGGATCTGTAAAGATATACTATCCAACCAATACCTCAGACACAGTTCTCACCCTAAAGTACTAACTCTTTATGAGAAAGAACAATACAGCACATCTTCATTTTAAATGAAGGAAGATAAAGTAGTATGTGGAAAAAAGCAAGTGCTATGTGCTCTACAGTAAGAAAGACATGGATTTAAATTATGAGCTGGGACTTCGGAGAAGTTACTTAGCTCTTCAAGAGTCTCAGTTTCCTTATCTATAAAATGGGAATTGTACCTAGCTACTTCACAGATTGGTTGTTAAGATTAAATGTGATAACTTTAGTAACATACTGAGCATAGTACTGCAAAAATAGTAATAACGAATGTTTATAATAATTACTAACAATTCTTGCATCCTCTTTATGTGCTAGGTATTATTCTAAGCACTTTACACATGGTGATACATTTAATCTTCACAAACGTATGAGTTAGATACTGCTATTATTTCTGTTTTACTGATGAGGAAAACTGAGGCCAAGAGAGGTTAAGGACCTTGCCTAGCTTAGTTCCAGAGCTGTACCTATTCCTTAAGCAGTACTGCATGCTGCTTCTCAATATAGAGGACATTCAGCAAATGATTCTGTTCCTAGTGAAACAGTTGTTTTGTTTTTCTTTTATTTAAATATATATACAATATATATTAGATATGTATGTATGTGTATATATATACAAACATATTTTTAAATGCATAAAAGCACAAAGGCAGACATTAAAAATTACCTGAAACTGCTTGTCTTCAGATAACCTACATTTAACATTTTGATAAATAATCATACCATATTTCTTTATATATATCTTCACATATAAAATGTTAAATAAATGGAATTAAATGATATTTTTGGTAGTGTCAGTTTTCTCTCTATTCTCCGTCTACCCCCTCCACCAACTGCCCCATCAAAAGTAACCCATGTTATTAACCTGACATATATACATCAACATACCGGATTGTATTATACACACTTATGTCTCCTTATTCTCCACATACATCAGTACCTCAAAGGAAATAGTCCCAAGTCAATTGGCAGAGATAAAAATAATTCTTAAAGGTTGCTAAATAGTACAAAGAACAGATGTGTCATCCTTTATTCAAGCATTCCCCTACTTTTGTGTGTTCACACTGTTCTGTTGTCACTAATAACATCACTCAGTAAACACCTCTATACAGCTGGCCTTACATGGTATGCTTGTTATGGGACAGTGCCACAGCAATGAATAGGTTTGAAGAATTTTTACTTTTAGTAAATACTACCATTTCATTTCAACAACCCCCCACAAGAAGTGTTATTGTTAGTATGATACAGGCTATGATGTCATTGTATATTAAGTTGCACTTCCTTCATCAGTAACACTGTCTTTTCATTTTACTACTGGCCATTTGGTTTTGCTTCTCTGTTAGCTGCCTATTTTTATCCTTTGCCTACTTTTTTCCCATTGTACCATTTATATTTTTCTTATTAACCAGTAAGATAGTTTCATATTATAAATATTAAACCTTTATCTGCCATCTGGTTTGCAAATGTTTTCTAAATTACCTTCTGAATTTCTTTGTATCTTTTGTATAAGTTTCACAATTTTTTTATAGTTAATCATATCACCCTTTTTTTGGTTTTATTTAAGGTAGTCTTCTCAATCATTTTCAGATCTGATTAAACTAAACATTTAGACTTACATAGGCCACATCTGTTATCGCACTACACAGGACAGGAACCACAGCTTTCTAAGAGGGCAGGGTGAGCCATTCTTCCTTCCCACATTCACACAGGTAGTAATTCAAGTGCAAAATAAGACTCCCATTGAGGCAGGTGCAGGATCTGTCCTGTCTTAAAACCCTCATGTATAACAGGAACCAAAATTTCTAACAACACCATAGGCACAGCTTCAGGGTCCTCATGGGGACATGTGTAGTTATAAGAATCACTGCACTCAAGAAAACTCAAAGCATGCCATCTCTCTTAGATCTCTAGGGTTTATTTATTCTTTCTCCCAGTGCACATGCAGTTTACCAATCAGGGTCATTTTTATCATAAGCAATGTCATCTAGAAACACTGTGATACTCTCTGTCAGGTTACCAAGAAAATAATGCTAGAGAACTAACTGAAAGTCACATTCTAAAGTACAGGGAAAAATTTTTTGTAAAGCTTCTGCTCAAATACATAAAGGTGTTTATATGTTGATTTGTGGGGTTTTTTTTTTTTTTCTGACTGTCACTACAGCCTGGGCAATATAGCAAGACCCTGTCTCTAAAAATAATTTTTTTTTTAATTTGCCATGTGTGGTGACTCATGCCTGTAGTCCCAGCTACTTGGAAGACAAACGTGGGAGGATTACTTGAGCCCAGGAGATTGAGACCAGCCTGGGTGATACAGAGAGACCCAATCTCTTAAAAAACAACAACAACAAAAAAAACTTTTAATGACTTCCTATCATCCACTGAATAAAATTCAAACATCTAGTCTTTAATTCAAGATCCACAATAGCACTCAAGACAATCTTTCATTTTAATCTTCCACTATTTCACCTATATACTCTGTGTTCCACCAAGCTTGATTGACTATTCCATTTCCCAAACATACTTTGTACCTCTCTTGTAGTATTTACCATATTTTATTTTATGACAGGTGTTTATGTTCATGGCTTACTTTTTCTACTACCAGGGCCCCAGATTTCTATATGAGAGGAGCTCAGGAGGTAGAATCAGTTTTGTTAGAAAGAGGAGAGGAGAAGAAAATAATTTTAAAGCACATTTGCAGAGAAACTACACATTTTTATATTTAGTTTGTATGTTTATTTTGGTTGGCTTTTGGAGGATTCATTAATGGAGCTTAACTAGGTGTCTAAAAGCCCTTGTCAAAGCCTGAAATCACTAGAAAACATTGTAAGACAAGAGTTGATGTTATGGAAGGGGTGCAATTCTAGGAAAGAAAAAGAAAAAAGGAAGTAAATCATGGAAGATGGTACACAGATATGATTTGCAATCAAGCTGGTTACAGCTTTGGTCAGTCTCTCAGGATATCTCTACAGTCTGAAATTACAGAGCCTTGGGAAGAAAATGTGGAGGAGACTAGAGTAGGGAGGATGAACAATCTGCTGGCTGCTTCTTGTCTCCTTTCTCTCCTTGGTTAAAGTCCACTCCAAGAGTTAATAATTCCCACCCTACGTTGGGTTTCTGTACCTAGCCCCTCCAAGCAATTGCTAAAAAAGTAAAACAGCACCCAAGGTCAGTTATCACAAGCACACAGGTATGATGATCTCTGCTTGTCACCTGGCAGCCATCAAGAAGCTTCTCAATTTGTGGCAGTGGTAGCATTAGCAGCAGACAACTGCATGAATGGCTTCGGTCTTTTGCTAGGGTTTCTACAGTCTCTCAAATTAATTCAAGGAGTTTCAGCCTTGAAGTGAGGGCTAGGACTAAAGATGAAGACAAGCATATCTGTGGTGATGTATAAACTGGGTCTAAAATAGCCCTTGGCTGGGCAAGGTGGCTCTCACCTGTAATCCTAACACTATGGGAGGCCGAGGCAGGTGGATTGCTCAAGGTCAGGAGTTCAAATCCAGCCTGAGCAAGAGTGAGACCCCCCATCTCTACTAAAATAGAAAGAAATTAATTGGTCTACTAAAAATATATAGAAAAAAATCAGCCGGGCATGGTGGCACATGCCTGTAATCCCAGGTACTCTGGAAGCTGAGACAGAAGGATCGCTTGGGCCCAGGAGTTTGAGGTTGCTGTGAGCTAGGCTGACACCATGGCACTCACTGTAGTCTGGGCAACAAAGTGAGACTCTGTCTCAACAAAAATAAAATAGCCCAAAGTCACATCTTGTGTCCACCACTGCCTACCAGATAATAAGAGCCTTAAAGGAAAGAATCGTGTCTTACTTATCTTTCATTCCATTTTTCTTTTTTTGGTTTAAATATTTTATAATCTATATCTATTCTTTTAGTGGTAACCTGAAAATTTTTAACATGCATACATTTAAAAAACATAAGTCTATTTCACTGTCTTTTCTAAAAGATAAAAGAATCTCGTAACACTTTCTCCTTAGATGCTACTTTTATTGTATATTTGGGTTTTATTTGGCCTCACATTTCTCTACCACACAAAACATTATTATTGTCTTCTACAGCCAAAGATGGTTAGATTCTCCCCACATATTTCCCACCTTCTTTCTTCTTCATTCTTTTGTAGCTCCTAACTTCCATCTTGGATGTCTTTCTTTTTTCCTAAAGTACATCTTTTAGAATTGTTGGTGACAAACTCTGAATCCATTTCTCTCTCCCCCCTCAACATCTAAAAAAAAAAAAAAAAAAAAGAATGCCTATTTCATTTTTGCTTTTCAGGGATATTTTGACTGAGTATGTTTCTGGATTGACAGTCATGTTTTCTTAGCACACTGAAAACATCATTCCTCTGAATGCTGGTTTCTCTTGTTACTCTCATGTTAACCCTCTGTCTAGCTGTGGTTCCTTTGAAGGTAAACTGTTCATTCTCTCTGGCTACTATTAAGATCTTCTCTTTATTTTCAGTGTTCTGCAACTTCCCTATAATGGCCTACATTGAGTTAGCTGTGGTTATGAAATTTCAGAGGGTACTTTCTCTCCTTCTCCCCCAGGACCAAGGTTGAAGACAGGCAGTTTTCTTTGCAGTCTTTTGGAGAGGGCAATTTCTTCCTTTACCTTATATGGAAGGTATAGCCACTTTGGAGTCCCAGCTTTATGTGAGTGACTTTCCTATTAGACGCTCTACATGGCTCTGGATTTTATTTTTTTATTCCTGCATTTTCTCAAAGCAATGAAAATCAACATTTTTCATGTTAAGTAAATGCTCTCAAGTCAAAAGCCTGCTTCAGTACTCAATTTACCTTCAAGGTTCCCACTATCGCTTAGATTTTGGTCACTAAGTATTTAAAGATTATTGATGCATTTTAAAAGACTTTGGTTTTCTTT
Organism: Mirza zaza; assembly: GCA_008750895.1. Lineage (NCBI taxonomy): Eukaryota > Metazoa > Chordata > Mammalia > Primates > Cheirogaleidae > Mirza > Mirza zaza. Next base: position 24,837 of record VSMD01139653.1, on the reverse strand, counting down.
AATATCATATCCTATATTTTAAGTTGTTTTCTTGGGGGTGGTGGTGAGGGTACCTAGTCTGTCATACCACGGGAAACAGATGTCTTTATCATTTCTATATCCCTCAACTCTATACCATCCAATGCCTTGCACACAGTATGTGCATACTAAATGTGGATAACTTGATTTGAAACATGGCATTATAATAAAGAATATTTAAATCACTACTACTGAAAATCAGGGCAGCTTTTCATTAAATTATAGCTTTAGTCAAGATTCTCAATTCAGCATTTTAAAATAGCTCCAAGCATGTTTTGCTTAGATGTAGATTTTATTTGAAATGGTCTTAGGTTGGTTAAACTTTTAAAAATATGCAATATAAAGTGTCACAATGAAAGTTTCATATATATACTAGTACTTACTACATTAAGATAATTAATTTTGTGCTTAAATTGTTAAAAATAAATCAAGTTGATATTTTTCCATCTAAGTAGGAAAGTGGGTGGACTTAATAAATTCCTAAAAAAGTCACTGAGGCTTTAGTATCTGCACATGGCAGCCTTTGGTCCAAGGAAAGGAAATGAAACTGGTAGTTTCATTTATTTATTTATTTCAGTATACCTAACTTGGAAAAAAATACTTTTGCCTTATTTCTTCTGAGCCATAAGCTATAATTATAACTGTTTTCTACTGTGAACTAAAATAAAATCTTAAGTGCCCCCCGCCCCCTCACCAACTGAATAGATTCCCTTTTAGCCAAAAGACTCCCAATAAAACCTTAAAACTGAGTTCCTGGCCATGAATGGGGGAAGGTCTGGCATGCTTCATTACACCTCCTTCCTTTTGGAGTTTAGATACAACAATTGACCAGTATTGATTTTAAAACAGAGATCATAAAATTGATAAATCAGACTCTCAGTGACAATAAGATATAAAATTAGTAACAGGACTTAAGGGTATGTAGGACAAAGGTTATATCACCTGCAGGTCATCAATTGGCTTAACAGATCACTTATATTGGGGCTTGTCTCTGATTAACAGACTTTCTTATCTTAACCTATAATATTCCAAGCCTTTAGACAAAGCTTTATTTCTTTAAGCAATTACAAATCAAAGAATCTTTGAACCCACTTATAACCTGTAATACCCCCCACCCACCTCCAAGATGTCTCACCTTTTCAGGCCAAACCAATGTACTGATTTATAACTTTATGGACAATTCCTGTCTCTCTAAAATGTATAGAACCAAACTGTAACCCAACTGCCTTAGGACCACTTGCTCAAGATTTCTTGGGTATGGTTCTCTAAGCCACAGTCACACACGTTGGCTCAGAACAAATCTCTTTAAGTTATTTTACAGGGTTTGAGTTTTTGCCATTAACAATAAGTTCCTTTCAATGTCAAAACTAGAATAATGATAATGTCCTGTATCCTAAAAGTGCTAAGAAGGCTAATGGTAAGACTCTTTGAACTACCTGGAAACAATGTTACAAATTTACAAAATGGCAATAATGAATTTTTTAAACTTAGCTGACATTAGATTAAAATGCACTTGAGAATACAACCACTTTAAGGTTCTAGTTTATTAAGGTATTTATTATGGCCTAGACACAGTGCTAGTTGAAGCAGACACAAAGATAAGTAAGAACCTGCTCTATGTTCAAGAAGACTAACAGATTCGTCTAACAGAAGCAACCAGACAGGTCAACAGGTGAGTATCACTGGGAGACCTTGGAATACAGTCAACAGTGTAACAGAGGGAACACCCTGAAAAAGGGTAAAAATGTTTTATAAGCTGTCTCTTTAAAACTTCCTCCACTCTTTTTGGGAATTAAAACCTGCATCCCTGCCTCAGGCCAGTAGTCAGGAGAGGCAGGGAAAGTCCTTTGCTCTTTGTACCACAAGAGATGGCTCAACAGAACTCTGTGGTGGAGGTCAGGAGATTGTTTTCCCAGGAGATGGGACGGATCAGAATTATCAACTATAGTTAAACAGCAATAGCCTGAAGCTGAAAACTCTCCCTTTAAAGGCTCTGTATTTCTGCTTATAGTTAGGAAAATTGATACTTTAAGACAGGAGTCTGCCATTCTCCTCATTTGTCAGCAAATTCATAAATCTTTCTTTCCTTCTCCTCAAACCACTTGTCCTCATTCTTCGGATGCAGCCTTGGGGATAAGTACCAAACTTATGATGTGACCTCAGGAATGAGGGCTTAACTTTCAGTAAAAACAGTACAACAGTAAAACTTGGATTCTGACCCCAATTCTGCTACCTTCCTTAGACAGTTTAGCTAATTTCTTTATGTCTCAGCTTTATCTTTAAAATGGGAATAATAATACTGAACTCACAGTGCTGCAGAGTTAAATGAGATAATGGTCACCAGTGACAGACACAGTGTTCCTCAGAGCCCTAGGACTTCAGGAAGAATTATACATGGAAATAAAACATAAGATGTTGGAAGCAGAGACTACTAAAAATATGAAAAGCACAGATTTATGAAGTGTGATTAACACAGTCATTAGTACACACAAAGTGTTCCAAAATGGTTATAATTTTTATTATTACCACAAAGAAGATGCACCTAATGCAAGGAGTTCAGGTAAAGCTTTCCAGGAAAGTTGATTCCTGAGGTATAACCTGAAGGATGGAAACGAGTTAGCAGGAGAAGAGAAGGAGGAAAGAGGTACCTGAAGAGTGTACAAAAAGGACTACAGATATGAAGGAGCAGGAAAGAAGACAAAAGCAACTCAACAAAGAAAAATGTCTTCCTCATCTTCCCAACCACCAAAGACTAATGAGGTGTCAAATGTTAACACTGACATCAAAGAGATTTTCATGCCTGGAGGGACACAGTAAGAAAGTTGACTAAACTACTCCACCAAGCTGGGTCATCCTTAGTTAATATATTAATGTTTTTCTATTTAGAAATAGAATTATTTGCTCTTTTCTGTCAAGACCAGGACATTACAAAGGATGTACTAACAAAAAACATGGTCAGTTCTTTGCTGTGCTAACAGGTGAGAACAGCTAGATCAAAAGAAAAGTATACTAATTTTTTTTAAATTATTCTAAAGCATGAGCTTTTTAATCATTCAAAACTGTGAGCCTCTTGGCCCCAAATAAAGACCAGTACTGATCTAAAGAAATTTGGTGTACGAATGCACATTTAGTGCGCCATCATTTTAAGTTTTGCTTATAAAAGCTTTGATTAGCATTGCTTCTACATTCCAAATTGAAGCACTGTAGCTAACCTAATTTGGGCTTTAAGCATCAGCATGAAGACATCTGTACTTCTTAGTAAATCATTATCATTAGTCCTACTTAGATGAAAAGCTACTTTATTTGGAACACTGCCTGTAGTTCACTGCCCTTGATATAAGAACAGGAAAATTCTTCACCACTTGAAACTCCCAGAATATATCAGTTTGCCTTTGGGTTCCTAATCAAATCAACTTCACTTCCATAAATATATAAAATATTTATAGCCTACTAATGAGGATAATTTAGGATTAAAATGCCCTCTCTTCAAAATGGTAACCAAATTTGACATTTTTCTTCCATCTTTTATAATACTAAAAATTTCATACCCGGAATTAAGAACTATAAGCCTGGTAACAGTCAATATAAGAATACTGTCAAAGAACAATAAAAGAGTAGAAGTAAAACCAAATACTCCTTTATAACACACAATTCCATAAAACTTCAGCTCAATGATAAAAATAATAAGGAAATCTTATGTAATTACCTCCTTTGTTTTGTGATCAACAAACTTCAATAACAGAGTTTAAACCAGAATTCTAAAACATACAGTATATTTTCTCCTAAACATACAGTTAACTGATATATTTGTACCAATGCATACTATACCTTGGATTCACATTTCTCATTAAAAATTTTTTTAATCTATTTCAACACTGAATGCTCTCAAAAAAAGATATAAATTAGCAGTCTTCAATCTGGGATATGCATGCTTTGGGGATATATAACAACTTTCTAAGAGATATGCAGACTTGGATAGTTTCAGAAGAATCAATTTTCAGATCATCAACTTCCTAAAGAAGAATACCTCCACTAGGGCATCTCCTTTCACATGGCTCTTCACCAATTTTACAAATGAAAAGCAAGCTTCCCACCCATCCAGAATCTCATTATGGCAAAATGTGTCAAGGTGTAGAAACTCCCAGAACATCAAATAAGGGCAGTTCAACACATTGTCATCTTGGTTGAGAGAGTGAATGAGTCTATTAGGACAACACTGCCTTTTGTAATTTACATGGTTCAAATTGTTTGCTTTCACCAAAAATCAAAAGTGTACTTAAGGAGTGCTTGCCTAATAGATCATTAAAACAATGTTTGATGAAGATCTGTATATGATTTGGGGCTATAAATTAGAAGAACTTTAAAGAACCAGTAAAACCACTGTAACACAATTCTCACCACTTCCATCTTCTTATTTATGTAAATAACAGCATTTGTACCAATAAATAAATAAATAAATACATACATACATAAAAACTAAAACCAGCACATAAAATCCAGACAAGATTGATGCTAAATGCTGTCTCATTTAGCAATAAGTAATATTAATCCCAGGAAATCTGAATTAGTTTTTTTTTAAAAAAGTCCCATCCATCTCATTAAGAAAAAAATTCACAGTGAATATTTTTACTTTTAATAAATATTTGTAAAAACGTATATCACTTTTTTACTAACAGTGATAATGATAAAGTCACTTCAAAAGACTTTATTTCATTGTCTAATACTATACCCTCTTGCCACATGTGGCTATGAGAACTTATCACGTGGCTAGTCCAAATTGAAATGTGCATTAGGTATAAAATAACCAATTTTGAAGACTTGTAAGAAAAAGAGGATGTAGAATATCTCATTAAAATTTTTAATTTTTATTACATGTTGGAATAGTCTTTTCGCTGTATCAGGTTACAAAGTATTATTCCAATTAATTTCATCTGTTTCTATTTTTTTAATGGGACTACTCAAAAATATAAAATTATGTACATACTTCACCTTTGAACCTTATGGTCTAATGATATAAAAAACAATTTTAAATGTACATGTTTTTGTTGCAGAGAAGTATGACAGGAATATCAATTCAAGATTCTTAAGTATAAAAGTAAACAATAAAATTTTAAAAACCTCTGTCATTGGCTTATCAGCATTCAAAATATCTGGCAGATTTGTATTCAAAAAATGTTGTAGTTTTGTTCCCAGTCACTTGCTAGGATTAAGTAGCTGGAAAAAGATATTATTTACACTAATTTTCTCAGCTAAAATTTCCATTCTTCTCCATAGTGGCCTGGTTTTCAGGCTTCCTAAGTTTGCAAATTTAATCTTATGTTTTTCTCCATATATTCTGAAAACTTAATCTTATGGTTTTCCCCACATATTGATATTAAAAATTTGTCAAATACTGAAAAAAAAGCACACTACCTGGACAAGCACACTGCAGTAGAGCTATCGATTTGCCTCCAGGAGCAGCACACAGATCCAGAACCTTCTCCCCATCCCTTAATTCCAGAGCCAGTACTGGGAGAAGAGAAGCAGCATTTAGAAGATAGTACGTTTTCAGGTTTCCAATTTGGTGTCTTTCTGAAGGCAGTCGTTCCGGGGTTCTGCTAAGGTAACACTTCATTGATTTAGGATAGTAAGGTAAAGATCCCGGAAAGAGTGTGTGATAGCCCTTCAAATGTAAATCCTTTTCCAGTTTAAAAGGATAATTGAAGCGGTTAAGCAGGACAGCATATTGCCAGCATGATGGAGATGTCAGTACATGCCTAGGAATAGAAAAAGAAAATAAAGGAATATCAATATTATATACACCAATACAATTTTATATGATTAATCAGATAAATGTGGTCCTAGTTTTGCATTTCACTTACATGTGATTTTCCAGGGACAGGATCAGTATTCCTGACTTTTCCTTTTGCCTCATGAGGCTCTGATATGGCTCAATCCAGCACTCTTATGATCCTGTCTCTATTTTAAAAATTGACATTTTGTTCATCATGGCTTTTTTAAAATTAATTTTGATCATAAATTCTGCACCAGAGAGGTACGGCCCAGACTAGGCTCAGCCTAGCCCATCCCTGCAGAGTATCTCGCCAAAAAAACATGGCCTGACTTTACATACCTCTAAATTTGTCAAAATGGATTTTTTTCCATCACTCTTTGCACAAGGAACTGTTTTTCTTAGAGACTAAATTTAAAACCAGAGATTATTAATATTGGAGGGAAAAGTACCATCATAAAAGGGCGTTAGAGGGAATGTTTTTCTCTGATGAAGACAAAAGGCATGGGAAGCTAACTACAGTGAGCTCTACAGTTATGGAGTTAATGAGGCGATGAGTGGCTCAGATGATACAAAAGGAAGGATGATTTAAAAACCACTTAGGGATTGATGGTGCCGGCTTTCCCCCCAGCAGCTTTACCTTCCTAAATTTGTATTTGGCTCAACAGTTAGATCTCTTGACAATCACAAGTTCACATCAACTGACAGATGATACAGCAGGAAATATTTAATTTATTTACTAGCTGACCTTTCTAGCTGAGTTATTTGGGAGCCTCATTAACCATGGTCAATTAAATAAATTCCAGCTGCTACTCAACCTGGAGTTGCCTCAGTGAGAAATGGCTGGATTGAAATGTAACACCTGCGACTGGAAGTGTGCCATGTAAATCTCAATTTAGGGCTAATATGTGCAACTATTCTCTCCTTTCACTGTCTCTTACTATATGAATGGTATGTCACAGGAGCCTGGCATCTCCATTTCAGCTATTTTGGAGGATGATAACCTCTTTTTCAGAAAGAAGTTTGAAAACTTAAGTGTGTGTCAAGAGTCTGTAAAAAAGACTGTTGGGCTCTACCCACAGTTTCTGATTCAGCAGGTCTAAAGTGGGACCTGAAATTTGCATTTTTCTCAGGTTTTCAGGTGATGCTAACGATGCTGATTCCTAGGACCACACTTTGAGAACTATTGCTTTAAAGTGGACCCCAGGTGAAAATTTCAAATGCCAGTGTTGTAAATCCTATGGCAATTCATCCTAATCTTACCCTACAAACTAGTTGAAAATCTACCCAGTGTTGTGAGTCATGAGTAACAGAGAATTGGTTGGAAACATACGTGAATTAGATACATTGGAGTGGCTTGTGCCCACCCCTTAGCTAACAAAAGACAGGACACTTTCAATTGGTTAATATTAGACAGGGTAAATCTCTATTCATTCTTCCTTTTTCCTTTGTAATTTTCAAAGCTATTCTTGAATGTTTATACTTTCAGATGAACTTTAAAATTAAAATTCAGTTAAAAATAATTTATAGGGGAGGGAGGAAAAAAAATAATAATTTATAAAATATTTGTGTATCTAAATAGATACGGTAACCTTGACTAGAATATTATTAATAAAAGCATTAAACTTGGAAAGAATTAATATCTTTATTGTATTCAGTCTTTCCAACCCTGACTACAATGTTTGTTTCTCTATCTATTCACATTTTCTTTCCTATCCCTTAGCAAAGGTCATTAATCCTGCCTATTTCCTTTTCAGCATATTGTTAAAGAGGATTATTAGTTTAGAAACACTATTGATCTTTGTATAAACATGTTAAATCTTGAAGAATGAGTCAAAAGTATCCACAGGAAGAAATGAGAAAGTTAGTTCTTGGGTAAAGCCAATAGCACATGTACAGGTGAATGAGTATGAGGAAGAACAGTCCATTTGGTAAAGTAGTAGTCTGGTGTGGCACATGGCAGATTACATGGACCAACAAAGTGCATCACCAAGCCTGTGGCCCAGGCTGGCTTTAAAGCCTAACAGGAGTGATTCCCAAAGTGTGAGACTCTAGCAGTATACCAGGGGAAGGGGCAGAGAATTTCCACCCCGCAACTCGCCCAGTACAAGTGACCCTGACCTCCCTGAAGCAGACCTATTGCCTCTAAGGATGGGAACAGCTTGCCTTACCCTGCCCATAGAACCATCGGCAACAGACCAACTCACTGAAAGCACTGCTAAGGCTGCTCAGGCTGGTGCTCCCTAGCCCTGAGAAAGCAAAGCTGTGTCTCACAGCTCCCTCTGCACACACAGGCCACTGCCCTCCATGCCCCTCCCCACAACACACACACCACCCTCCTGTGCCTGCACTGGGTGGGCTGCTACCCTAGAGCTGAAAGGGCAGTGGCTACTGAGTCCAAAGCATTGATGGATGGGCAAACAGCCCAGCAGGCAGAAGAAGGAGTATCTATGAGAAGACTCAAGAAGGCAGTGGTCAGGAGGTTCTCTGGGACTCCTCCAAAGATTCAGGATTAGTCTGAAGCTGCTCCATTTACTAGTCTTCAAAGTCCAGAAGTACAAGTACATAGTAGCCAGCAGAACTGGGACCCACAAGGTCAGTGACTTGTAAATATTTTACTAGTACATCACTGATATCATTTTGAAAAAAACTATGTACCCTCCAATATATTTTAAGTCAACATCAAAATCTTCATCATATGTTCAAGGAAGCAATTTCCAGCATACTGTAAAAATTGACATTCTTAAAATACAAATTATTTTTTAAAATGTACTCTGTAGAACCTAAATATCAGAGTGGTTTTGATACCATCATTATCCATATAAAAATTTGTGAACTGACTCTTAACCGATGAAAATTTTACTGTTCCTTTTCTTCTTTTATTTATATTCTACTTGATATAACTTTATCCTATTTTTGTGCTTGATATCTGTTTTTTATTACCCTATCATACTTCTCTGGCCTCCACCCAAACACATACACACACTTGTATATACTAAATTTGTTTTTCCTGTAGTCTTAAATCTCTAAGTGTTAAAAATGGTAACTTATAGATTCAGTGACCAATATCAGCACAAAATTAACCGAAACAACTTATAAATTTGATTTGATACTTAGCTAAACATAAAAAGTAAAGACCGATAAGAAATGGATCTCTTGGCCAGGCACAGTAGCTCATGCCTGTAATCCTAGCAAGCACTCTGGGATGTCAAGGCAAGAGGACTGTTTGAGGCCAGGAGTTTGAGACCAGCCTGAGTGAGACCCCCATCTCTACAAAAATTGGCCAGGCGTGGCGGTGCAAACCTGTAGTCCCAGCTACTCGGGAGGCTGAAGCAGGAAGATCACTTGAGCCCAGGAGTTTGAGGTTGCTGTGACCTATGATCACACTATTACAATTTAGCCCAGACAATAGAGCAAAACCCTGTCTCAGGAAAACAAAAACAAAAAAAACCAAAAAAAAAAAAAAATGGATCTTTTAATGAGCTTTTGTTTCCATATATCCATGGATGAATATTACTTCTAACTATAATAAGCCAGGGCTCAACATCAATTTTATACTTATTTTGTATATTTATAAGAGCTGAGAAAAATCTTCATGTAAATAAGTGGATGAGAATTAAATATATTTTTTATAGTCATGTCACCCACTTCTTTGAATCCTGAGCTATATCCACAAATCACTTAGTGACTTATCATCAAAAATATCTTAAATGAATTATCAGCTGACAACTCAATTGGGGCTCCTTTATTTTTATTGAAAGCAAAACTTGGAAACCACGTGACTTGCCACAGAATTTGTTAGTTATTCATCATTCACTTTATAAACCTTTACACTGACATTCCAATAGTCTCTAACCCTGGGAGGTTCTAACACCCTCAAAGAATGCAGGATAGAAGTGAGGATGGTGAAAGTGTGCTTTTCTTTTTAAAGAGAGTCATGAAAAATTGGAGAAAGACAGGTTGGAAATGGAGAATAAGTATTCCCTTAGGTAGAGAGGGGAGCAGAGTCAATATACATACATGAAAGAGCATACATGAAAGCTGAGGATCTAGTTGTTTGCTGTAACTTGCCTATGCCTGAATTTTTCTTGTGAAGTCTTTCTGTATCTTACTTCATTGTTGTTCCTACTTCCAACATGCTAAGACTATGCTAAGTCTGGATTGTCTTGTTGTCAATACTCATTCGTTCTCTGTGTATTGACTATTATGTTAGGTACATCTATTTACTGATGATGATATAAAATTAGCTTATATTAAATTTCTAAGAAACAAAAGATAAATATTAAAAGAGACTAAGAGGTAAATATTAACTAAAACTGGACAGATGGTACACAGAAGTAACCGAACTTTGAGAAATAGTGAAGTTACACTAATGCATCATAGAATATGTCACTCTGCCTGTTTACCTACTTCCCCAACTCATTTATATGGGAAACTTATTTTTCTCTGTCTCCTTGGTTAAGTGCCTAGGGCTTAAGCCCCTGAGTAAATTAACAGAAACTGAGTTTGTTTCAAGGATGTCTGGACTAATTACTATTTTAACGAAGTTAAAGCATTAAAAAATTAAAATCTTGTTAAGTTAAAATCTTGAAAAATTACATAATGTGGATATTTATTATTTTATAGAATGATTTTCATTCAACTTTTTTTTATTCTCTTCTCCTATGATTCTATTCCCTATGCTACCTTCCTCTCTAGTGATGAGGATTAAAAAGCTCCTTTGATCTGGAAATTGCTAAACACAATTGATATAACCCTATAGATTACAGAACCAATTGAATACATTGACTGCCACAATAGAAAAAAAAAATTTTTTTTCCTTGGGGCCATGGTGCTTTATTATGAAAATAGAATAAAATTTCCAAAACAAAAACGATGCTAATTAAATGAAAAATTTCTTTTTTAATTGTTCTCTGAGTTATATGCAATTAAATTGTCAGTATGAATTATAACAATAAGAGCATCAATAAGATTTTCATGAACCAACTGCAGGGTTTTGTCAGAGGAGCACCCATCATGTAACATGTATGCTATAGTGTGGCAGCCCGTTGAATTGCCTGCACACCACATGGCTGTCAACGTAAAGACACATGTTGAGTTTCATATGCTTGATGAGGCCCTGGGCTCAAAACTAGCATGAGTTAAACACAACTCACATGGCAGTTAATGTGTTAAATTTCCATGGCTTAAAAAAATAGAAATCCTTGTTTGAACAGTATGAACTACTCACTTGCTGGGAAAATATTTCTCTTTGTTTGTGGCTATGAGGTAAATGCGAATATATTGCTCTAGTATACAGAGTTAAGTATACCTGTAAACAAAGGAACAACTAGCTGTTTTCTTTCAGTGAACTGAAATGTTTGCCAATGAAACATTTTTCCTTTACTGTCTAACCCACTTGCTGCAAAACTATGTTTCTTCTCCACTTAGAAGCTTATAAGGCCTAGTAGAGTATCTGGTTCAAAACCACAAATAGAAGCAAAGCTCCCCGCCAACCTCCCAAACAGAAATTCTTATTTTAGTGCTATTATTATCCACTAGAGGGTGCTCATGCAACCATTTTAAAAGTCTGGTTTAGAAATGAATAAATCAATTCTTGGAAATGCACCAAAGTATGTTTTTGAGCCATTGTATTTTTATTCTTCAGAGAGTCTAATGATGAGCTGATGGCCCCCTACTCAATTTTGGCAATGTTTCTTCCTTGTCTCTCACAGAAGGGCCATTTATGTCCAGATTTGTTGTCTACAATACCTCAGATAGGAAGTCGTGAGTGAAGATTTGTTTCTGCTGGAAACATCAAAAGACTAAAAATATTGAACATATGGAGGAGTTGCTCATATTACGAAATCTGTGCACACACTTCCAAGGCTGTGACTCCAGACCCTTCCCAGCAGCACAGATGGTAGAGGAAAAGGCATGATCTTTTAAGGCGCAGGCCTGGATTTCCATAACTGTGAGATACCTAGCAATTGTTCTAACCTCTAACTTCAAAAGGGGCTAAAAGTTACTACTTCATGGGTATAGCACAGATTAAGGCTGAAAGTGTGTGTAAAGACAACATATGGGACAAAATAGGAATCTAGATACTAGTTCATTTCCCTCTTCCCTAACCACCCCCCTTTATTCCCTTCACAGATTATGATGATACTAACTGGTTATATAATGTTTTCTCTTCTCTATATGTGAACTCTGGGTCAGTGAGGAGAATATTCAAATTAAATTTTTAAAAAAAAGTGTCATAGATAGGCCAGACATAAATGTGTAATATTTGTTTTGCTTTCTATACAGTGAATGCAAAATTTCCAAAGTTCATACAGATTTCCAGTTAATCTACTTCTCACACATATATTTGAAGTCTGGATACATATAGTCCACCTTTGCATCATCAGTGCTTAGTAGAATGCCTGGTACATAAACACTGCCTAAAATGTGAATAAGTAGAAGACGTGCCCAAGTCTTAAGGTGCTGGTTTTTCAAGATCCTCCCTTGTCACGAAAGAGAAAAAGCAAGTTAGTAAATTATGACAATACCACCTTAAAAGAATTACAACAGCTGTATTAACAAAATACAGTAGAAACACAAAGGACAGAACTAATTTTGTCAAAGGGCATATAAGAAGGTCTGATGAAGAAAAAGTGGTTAATAATAGTAACAAACATAATGCTAACACATATCAAGGGCTTACTATATGTCAAACAATATTCCAAGCACTTTTTTTATATATATAAGTATACATATAAATTTATTTTATCTTCGTAAATGATTATAAAAGAGATACTATTTTTTCCCATTTTACAGATAAGGACAAAGAGACACAGAGATGTTCGGTAACTTACCTGGGTCATGTGCTATAAGATGCACAAGATGTGGGATGGAAAATGCACTCTTAATCACCATACAGAGGGAGAATAGAAAGGGGCATTCCTGGCAGAGAGAAAGCATATCCAGTCCGAAAGGCATGAAGGAGCCTCCATAGTTGTCATAAGTTATTTAGTTCAAAGGTAATACTGCAGATTGCAGGGGAGAAAAAGAGTTTTGTACTCAAGGAGTGATCCAATGGAATATGACAGCATGGGTAAGACAAACTCCCACAGCTTTTCTAAGTGTGATCTGTGCATCCTTGGGCAAGTTCCTTAATCTGTGTCTCAGCTTTCCTATCTGTAAATAGAAATAATAACTCCCTCAGAGGGTTGTACCAAGAACTGTTATTATTTACAATATTAGAACACTGCCTGGCATATAGTGCCGGAAAACTGGCTGCCAAAATAAGCAAACAGATAAATATTAAATGTGAGAGACCATGGCTGTTGCAATATGCCAGATAATAGATGATGAAGGCCTAACTAAATAGCAACAGTAGAGATAAAAAAAAAAGCGATCCAAATTAAAAATTTCTCAGGTAGAACAGCATTTGGTGGAGGCAGGATAGTGCTGTGTGGCAGCATACAGTGAGTCCCCAAGATAACTTTTACTTCTCACACCAATTACAAGTTCAGAGGTCTCCACGACCATGCTCAAGTTTGATTTTTCACGAAGACACGCAGAACTCACTGAAAGCTATTATATTTACAGTTATAGTTATGGTTTATTAGAATAAAAGCATATAGACTTAAATCAGCCATGGGTAGAGACTCATGATGCTGAGTCCACAAAAATTCAAAGCATGAAGATTCTAGTCATCCTCTCTAGAATAATGGACAAGGCTAACTTTTCCAGGCTATGATGTGTGACAGTATGCACAGGAATACCACTAACCAGGGATGCTCATTAACGTCTTGGTTCCCAGTTTTTACTGAGGCTCGGTCACATAGACATGATTGCCTAGACAAGCTGACTTTCAGTCTCTAGTCTCTCTGGAAGTTGAGCTGATTATCAGTGGCCCACAGCCCCCACCATAAATCACATTGTTAGATTATCACCTGTGTCCCAAGACCCCAGATAAACAAAGATACTCTTATCAGGAAGGACACTACAAGGGAGATGATGGCAAATGCCAGACCTATTTTTGAGTAAGGTTTGTTCTTTACTATAAAGGTAGTGAAGGTGGTAGAGGAGAAAGGAAGAAACCATATTGATAGTAATATCTTCAATTGAGATAAAATATGCAAGTAGCAAAGGCAACATAGGTTTGGAAGGGAAAAATAATATGCTTTTGAGTCTGCAAAGTATGACAACTAAGTGAAAACTGTTTTCTAGAAAACACAAGTATAAAACTGTACCTTGGGAAGTACTGCACACCTTGAGAGCATATTCTTGGAAGTTTGAAGCCAAGCCACATGAATGGGCTTAAAGGAGAACATGTGGGCAACAAGTAAAGCAAACAATGAACCAGGGTAAACTCCTGCTTTAAAGAGCTGCTCAGAGGATGACTTGGCAAGAAAAGTTATTCCAAAACAACAAAATTAAAATAAGTACTAAGTCTTCCCCACTACTATGGGAAACTAAAAATGTTGACTAAATTACTTTCCAGATAGGAAAAGGAAAAAAAAGAAAGCACTCAACTTTCTCTGAAAGTAAATAGACTCTACAAGTACAATATTGTATCTTGCAAATCAATAGTTAAAAAACATAATATGTAATTCTATTCTTATTTCCCCATGCCACTGTCCATGCTCAGACTGCTTTCTAAGCTGAGAAGCCTTTATTTTTGTCTATGACAAATTTAGAACGTTTATGCAAAACTTAAATTACCATGAAAACCCAACAAAAAGGTAGATAAAGCCAAAGGCATAGCTAATAAAATGGATTTGAGGTTCACTGCTTGTTTAGGGTCAAATTAATAATTTATGTGTGTCTGAGCACACTAAATAGAAAAATAATTTGTTATAGAGTATGAATACCCAGATTACTATAATGTATGGAAAAAATATCTCTTGAAATATATATAACTATTTTTTCTAAATCACATCCCAGGCATGAGAGGCAATACAGAAGAAGAGTTAGCTGTGGAAGTTCTTGAGTCAGAGAACCTAGGCACAAGTTCCAGGTCTGCTTACTTACTAGCTGAGTGAACTTGGGCAAGTTACTTAAACTGTGCTGTATCAGGTGAAAAACAGGAAACAAACTTCACAGGTTTGTTCTAAGGATCATGCAAGTTAGTATTGCCTGGCACATAAGCATGAGATAAGTGTTTTAATTACTTGTATATTCTATTTGAGTACCTTTGCATATTGAAAGTCTCATACATTTATTACATATTTTATTATTCAGTCATTCTTCATTGTGAAAAAATATATTCATTCTAAAATATAGTTTTGAAATAAAAACCACAACTATAAACTGTTTCCATATTACAGTACTTATGAGTTTCTAAAACAGCTTAGCTGTCCTAAAATTTTCTTAGAACTGTTAGGTTTTAGTCTGAAACTGTCAGTTCTTGGCACCCTCATGGCCAAAGAATAACCAGACACGCCAAAATTAGGCAAACACAAAAATGAGGTTTATTGAGGAGAGAAAGATAGGATTATAGGGCAAAAAGCACGATATAGGTTTACAGAGCATGAAGCATACGTCACAGATGACAACCAGATCCATTGTCACAGCAGGATAAGCAAAAGGAAGGGCAAAGAAAGAGGTTGGCTATGGTCTGGGTCCTATTTTATAGGGACCTCCCTTGTGGTTCAGAGGTCACCATGGAACCACTTTGATTAGAAAGCTGGGAGCCACATGACCTGAGCCTTAATTATGCATGTGGGTTCTAGGTCACTTTCTAGACTTTATGGTACCCATGTGGCTTGGCCCCTGGGCTAGAGTCCTCTGCATTCTTTTGCAGCTGGCATGCCAAGTTCTCATTAGCAGATTAGTAGGGTATTTCCTCCTCTCCCAGGTATGGAGAATTAGGGTGGTGCAGGACCAAGATGGGAGCAACAGCACCGACTTTTGTCCCTAGGAGACTCAGAATCCCTCACTACCTAACAGAACTATCTGAGACTTTGTGATTTTTATTAGCCAAGACTTAATCTCTGTATTTTAAAAAATGCTTAAAGCTCTCCTTTATAAAGAAGAAATTTTTATTGAGTTGATCCAAGAAGAGAATAAGAAAACCATAAGAAAAACTGTCATCTGGACCAAGTCCCAGATATTACCTATAGCTATGTAACTACTGTTCCTCTGAGCAAAATGTATAGGGCTTTTGCCCCTAACTTCATGAGCAATGCACCCACTTTCCTAAACCTAGAACAACGGGTTCTTTTTGCAAAGCAACTCCCTGCAAGTCACCAAGACCTGGTTTCTCCTCAGGCCTTTGCTGGCACCTCAGGCTTTGTTAAATAAGCCAAGGCCAACTTCTATTATTAAATATAATACTTACAAATTAGCAATTTACATCCTTGTAACCACACCCTTCCATTCTCCCCCTATGAACACCAAGGAGACTGCATGAAGAATGGACATGGGGACTATCTTGCTCTTTGTATTCCAGGAGACCTTATATACTGTGCCAGGCACTAAGTGTCAAGAACCCATACAGCAACATTCTGACCAACAGCAAAACTCATCAAATATATAAAACAAATTTCCCGCTTCCATGCATTAAATGTTTGTTTTTATAATACATTTAAAGAACGTTTGTGTGTACATATGCGTGTATGTGTTCAAAATACAGCCAGCCATAGACAGAGAAGAAATATGGTTAGCAAATAAAGTATGACTTTAGCTAAAATAAAGGAGTGCTGGCTTTAAATTTAAACTGTATTATCGTGTAAATTTCAGAAACTAGTCAAATATCTCAAAAAAGTTTAAAGATTTTTCTGTTATAGTATAATTCATTCTGTCAAACTGCTGGGAATTCCTGTTTCAAGGATAAAAGCAATTACTCAAGGCAAGGGAATAAATATTTTTGCTATCATTACAAAGTTATCTTTCTTCCCTTTTCCTCATTCTATTATTCAATCTATTTAACTATTTCTTAGTTATTTCTTCCTATAGCCTCAGTAGGAAAGAGCAACCGGATTTAGATTCCTTTACTGTTTATTCTCTGGGCCTCTCTCCCCAAAAAGGTTATAGTATAAACTTTACTTTCTCTGTACTATCATAAAGCTTCAAAAGATGAATTATACTAACCTTACTGTATTCCAGGCATCTCCAAGTTCTTTGGAATATTGTTTGTCAAAATGATCCAACACAACTTTGCAAATCTGTTTTGTAAGCTTCCCCTCTGATTTTCCTTTCAGCTATGATGATAAGAAAAAGATGCTGACACATAGATATTATTTACAAATTTACTGAACTTCAACATTAGGACAGTCTTTATTTTTTTTATTATAAGAACACTGTTGGAGAATTACTAGTTCTTGAAATAGGAGCAATACCTTACTTGTAATAAAGTTGTATTACGATATGCTGCATACTTATGAAAAAACAGGGTTTCTCCAAATGAGTACTGTCCAGTGTGAAACAAAAGTTAAGGCAGAATCTAGAGGTGCTAACGAAACTGTGCCAAAAAGGACAAAATTAACTCTAAAAGGTTACTGTAGACATTAACATCAAGGGAAACTTGGTGAAAGGTATACAGGAACTCTACTCTCTTCCCAACTCTCCTGTAAACCTAAAATTATTCCATATAAAAGTTAATTTGATAAAAAAAAAAAACCCACTCCACTTTACTCGTGAAATTTCCTTGCAGTTGTTTCATTTATTCATTCAAGAAAAGTGCATCGGGCAGGGCGCGGTGGCTCAAGCCTGTAATCCTAGCTCTCTGGGAGGCCAAGGTGGGCGGATTGTTTGAGCTCAGGAGTTCGAGACCAGCCTGAGCAAGAGCGAGACCCCATCTCTACTATAAATAGAAGGAAATTAATTGGCCAACTAATATATATAGAAAAAATTAGCCGGGCATGGTGGCACATGCCTGTAGTCCCAGCTACTTGGGAGGCTGAGGCAGCAGGATTGCTTGAGCCCAGGAGTTTGAAGTTGCTGTGAGCTAGGCTGACACCACGGCACTCACTCTAGCCTGGGCAACAAAGTGAGACTCTGTCTCAAAAAAAAAAAAAAGAAAGAAAAGTGCATCGAGGGCCTACAAGGTAAGACAATGCTGCAAGCTCCTGGGACACAGCAATGACACACAAGACAAATTCCAGCCCTCGAGGAGGTGGAGGAAGTATTGTAAGTCTGCAAGCTGGGCTGAGGGTAGAGTAACCCGGTAACGGAGGGGAGTCCTCGGGAGAAAACGCTAAACAGCAAGCGTCAGTGTACTGAGCATTATTCCAGGGCTCGACAGAGAAGCCAAGGAAATCCAGATATCGCGAAGAGGCAGGCAAAGGTGAAGTTCTGCCATCCCGTCCCCCTCCCTCACCCCTCGTTCGCATAGAGAAGTATCTGGTTCATTCAGAGGACCCGGCCCGGCCCTAGGCCTCACCCGGGTCAGGATCATCCTGCTTTGAACTTCGAAACTAGAGATCTATTAAGAACTGGCACCAAAAAGCCTACAGGGAACTGAAAGAACAGCTTGACTTCCGTGATCCGCGGGATTCCGCTTCCGTTCTGACATTTCCTGTTCAAATTCTCGCGAGATACTGCTAAGCCTGCTCTATAAAAATCTCGCTAGAGTCGCAACTCTCGCGAGAGACATAGGCGAAGTTACTTCGGGTGCCTGATGGAGGCGGGTATTTCCAAGCCCGCGGAGGCAGGGAGCAAGGCTTTTGTGGGTGGGACTGCTGGCTGGAGCTTTGAGCGTCCGCGGCTTGGGCGCCGGCCGGATGTTAGAACTTCATACTTCGTTTTGAACTGTCTCAGTGTGTGGGGCTTGACGAAAGAACGAGGCTTTGGGCTATCTCGTATGATTGTTTTAAGACGTTCTCAAACACGAATCTAGTTACTGAATAATCTACCAAATCTGATGACCCTCTTTGACCCAGATAGTTAGTACTCAAGGATAAAAGGGTGAAATACGGTGAAAGAAGTCACATGTTTTGCCAGAACTGGCCCATGGGGATAACCTGTCCTCCTCCTAATGGGCAGTGTTACATGAGTAAATTGAAATACACATGTAAAGCCGTTAGCACAGACACTAGGGAACAGTAAACGCCCAGTGTGCGCTGCCGCTATCTCCACTACAAGGATCGTGGCCATTATCATCATCACGTTCTGATAACAAATGCCCGAAGACTAAAATGACTTTCCACACTAGCCTCCCCATTCACCTTCACAATGAGCAATGTTAGTGGTTCTTAGGAAAGTGTTTATTACACCCATTCTGATAAGAATAGTTTACTTGCTCTCTTGGTGTTATTCTTCAGTAACTACCGCTTGTAGCAGCGATCGCGGCTTATCACGCACGCAAAAAAATTTCAGTGCTTAATATGGTCTCCGATATTCAATAGGCATCGTTTTGAATTGACCCTTGATGCTCACAGTTTAGGTATACGCAGTAAGTACAAGACTTATAACCATGTAAAAATATGTCTTTACCACTAATATGATTTGAAACTTAATATATTTTTAAACAAGTTTCCCAGTAATCTAAAAGTACATCTTATTAGAATTTATATTTGGTGACAAAGGAAAATATGGTTTTAAGGAGTGAAATGATGAAATGCATGTCATCTGTTGGATGTTTGTAGAAAAATTACTCTCTTTCAGCCTCTATCCTTAGAAATTTTATAAACTTATTTTTCTGTGCTCATTACAGAATGTTGCAATTAATGAATACAGTAGTATTGTATTTGCAATGTAAACATGTAAAAGAATTTTAAGAAGGTAGCAAGAATCTATACTATATTTCTATGAGGGAAAGACTGTTTACTTGGAAAGAGGTCATATTCTATAATATTGTTTTATGACTCTTAGCATACTTCCATTTTGTGATTTTAAATAAACATCTTTACTCATGATTTTTTGTCTCCACTTTTGATAATCTCCTTACAGTTTCTAATTGCGCCCCTATTAGTCTGGGTAAGTTTTCAAATCTTCCTAGTTATTTCTTAGATTACCTGCTTATAACAACTGATCTATAGGTGTCTTAGTGCTATTTTGTTTATATTAGAAATGTTAACTATCCCACATTTTTAAATACTTTCCCAATTTTTCTTATAATCATTTTCTTACAACCATGACTTTAAGTGTGAAAATATTTTAAACTTTTATGCATTATCAATTGAGTTTATTATCAATTCCATTGTTTTTAGGCTTATAAATTTTATCCCACAAAGGAAAGCCACTTGTTTCTTTACCCCTTTTTAAAAATAGTTTGATTGGCCGCGGGGTGGCTCAAGCCTGTAATCCTAGCACTCAGGGAGGCAGAGGTGGGAGGATAGCTCCAGGTTAGGAGTTAGAAACCAGCTTCAGCAAAAGCCAGACCCTGTCTCTACTAAAAAAATAGAAAGAAGTTAGCAGGACAACGAAAAATATACAGAAAAAATGAGCCAGGCATGGTGGCACATGCCTGTAGTCCCAGCTACTCAGGAGGCTGAGGCAGGAGGATCACTTGAGCCCAGCAGTTTGAGGTTGCCATGAGCTAGGCTGATGTCTGGGCAACAAAGTAAGACTCTGCCTCAAAAAAAAAAAAAAGAAAAGAAAAGAAAAGAAAAGAAAAATAGTTTCATCTTTTATAGTTAACCCCTTAATCAATCTAGAATTAATTATTTCTGTATCATGAGAATGTTAATGGATTTACTCCCTTAACCCCAAACCAAATAGTTACTGAAGAATAAACAAAGCTCTACATTGAGTTTTACGAATAGAAACTGTTATTAATAGAAGCAGACTTGTTTGAAACCACTGCAGACATGAAATAAGAAATTGAGCTGAATACCAGAAATGACATTTTTTTAAATGGTAGTGTTAAAAAACCAAGCAACTTAATAAAGACTTAACCTCTAGGCAGGAAATGAATTTTTACATACTGAAGCAATTTTATTTTAAAGTTGGTTGATCTAAGAAGTGTTTCAGAATAAGTACACTTTACAGACCATCTCCTAAACTAGCTATGTTTTATGAATTTTCATATTTATATTTAAAAATGTCTCAAAATCCTTCATGATCATATAGAGGTTTATGCTGTAAAAAGGTAAGGGCTGGCTTTTTAGTAAAACAATCAGAAATTAAGAGAGCCCTTAGTTCTTTAAAGTATATGGCAGAAAAATACAATGGAGGAACACTTGATCCAGAGAACACAGCATACTTATAGGCAATCTTGGGCTTAAGCTTCAGGTGAGGCTCCAAAGTGGTATGTATAAACTCCAGCAGACAATCTGCTGCCAACTGGAAAGTACATATAATGACTTCAATTTTTATTAAGTTTTGTCTAATCTTTTAAAATTAATTTTTAGGGGGTTAGATTTAAAAATACACATAGTACAAAAGAACAACTATGTAACTGTTATGGGCTGAAATTTGTCCCTCCAAAATTTATGCTAAAGCCTTAACCCTCAGTAACTCAGAATGTCTATATTTGGAGATAGGGCCTTTAAAGAGTTAAGTTATACAAAGGCATAAAGAGAGGAAAATTGAACAGACAGAGACATCAAAGATACACATGTACATGTAGAGAGAAAAGGCCACGGATGTGAGGACACAGCAAAACAGTGGCTATTTTATAAGCCAAGGAGAGAGGCCTCAAGAGAAACCAAACCCATGAACACCTTGGTCTTAAGACTTCCAGCATCCAGAACTGTGAGAAAATATATTTCTGTTGTTTAAGCCACCCAGTCTGTGGTATTTTGTTATGGCAGCCCTGGCAAACTAATAAATATAAATGTATATTAAAAATGTTTACTTATAAGGTTTTTACTTGGGGTCAATATAAATAATAATAAAACTAATAATAAAAAAAGTTTACTGACAGCAGGTATTATAAAAATTTGGAAACCACTGATTGACTTACCTAAGTCATAAATTCTGTGTCCTCATTGGCACCGGGAGGAATTTACAATACAGGCCCAAAACAAATGATTTTTTTTTATTTTCCCTTAAATTATAAGCTAATCCTCTTCATTAAAGGAAATTCATTTCTGATTTCTTACCTTTTCTTAAAAAAAGGCTTTCAGCTTTCTGTTTCCACAAAGCTAAAAGAATACTGCTATTATATTTTGATAACCTATACCATGTTTTATTGGAAATTTTGAAATATCTGAGTTTGTTCTTTGGACCAGCTGGAATATATTTCTTGATAAATAATCAGTAATACCAGAATCTCAGTTGCAAAGCATATTCCACCAAAAGAAAAATTTAGAAATTAAAGCCAAGAATAATAAAGTTAATAAGCTACAGCTTTATTTGTATAAACAGTTTCACTTTTGAACAGCTTTTGTCATCTGGAAGCATTTGATTTCTTTTGTTGGAATGGGAGAAACTGAGTAACGTGAATAGGAATGGCATACTGAACTAAGCATCAAATCAAAATATTGTCACAGTAAAAGAACACTTAACTAAGAGATCAGCTGCAAATACAATGGTGTATTCTATAGGTGAACTTCTCTCGGCTATTCATAGGTTTTAGGTTTTACATATTAAGGGGATTATAGTCTTTCATTTGGCATTTAAAAGAGCACTTAATTTTAAACTTGCAGAAAATATGGTACTTAATTTATACAAAATTATAAATTTGCTTCCCCCACTATAAAAGTTAACCAAATTATACAAAAATAGTTTGAAAAGTTGAAGAAAATATACAACCAATAACTCTAAAAAATTCACTATTAGCATTTGGCAACATTTCATTCTAGTGTTGTTTTTATGCATAGTTTTATACTTGATATCAATTACATACAATATTGCATATACGGTATATACATATGCATTTTACACATAAAGGCATATGTGTCAAAGTATTATCTTTTAGATCAATAAAAATTGTGTTGACCAGTAGCTTTAATAAAATACAGATATCAAATCATCTAGAATCATGTTATAAAATGTTATTTTTAGTTGTGTTTAAAATCATAACATTCATAAAAACTTGGAGAAAAAAGTTTTTCATGTAAAATAAAAAACATACTTACCTATTTTATGACCCAAACAAAATCATTTCAATGCACCAAATGAAAAGAGAAATGAGATAGTAGCATAAATTATTTTTATTGTGTGAAAATGTCATAATTCATGATGATGAAAAATATAGCATATAGCAAAATACATATTTAATTGTTAAAATCCACCTGGATTTACAGAACATGTTTTAAAGTATTTTAGAATGCTTTAAGAATACAAATTAAATTTTTTGAGAGAGCTATACAAAACACTAATTCCATTTTATAATATATTTAATTTCAAAATCATTTTTATTTGTTTTTATTAAATGGAGTCAGTAAATACACTACAGTAAACACTGATAGGAAACATAAATTTTAAAAACATGTATATTCTCAAACTAGATAAATATTAAAAAGATGTCAAAAATATGAGTTTTGCTTAAAAATTGAATAAATGTAAATATTACAAAAGGACCCAAAAAGTTGTTCAATTTTCCCTCCAAAATCCAATACAAAATTCGCATACTGTCTTCTTGTGTTGCTTTTCATCACATTTCGGCCACCTATCAAATTTATGTTGTTGTGAATTTTATATCTGAAGTAGAATGCTTTTTACTCCCTCAATGTGGTAGGTAGGTCCCATGTACAAACTCCAACAAACTATACGATGCTGACTACAGGAATAAGTGACCTGATTAATGAAAGTTCAGTGAGTTAAAAATGTGAATATAATGCTCTGAAATAAAATTTTAAAAGTAAATAATAATCATAATAAATTGCATTAAATGTACTTCTTAATGTTATTATCAGATACCAGTATATGTCTATTGTCAGTACAAGTTACCAGAAGCACCAATCTTAACAAGGTGATATAGAAATCATTCCATTTATAGGGTTCTCACCTTGATATAAAGATATGTTTTCAATTAAATGCAACATTATGAATCTATTATTCCAAATATAAATCTAAAAGTTTGTCTAAATGCCAGATGAAGAGAGAATCTTATGAATGCCATGCTTAAGTGCAAGAGAAGTGTTATCTTTCTAAATTGAGAAACTATTTTGGAATTATTTCTTTACAAAAGTAATTCTGAACCAATATTTTTACTTATTGCTTTAGTACTCAAGCTATTTCCTGGTTGTAAAACACAAGTCTTTGGGCCTGCATTAACTTTTTCGGTCTTTGTGCCTTTAATTTCAAGGCATGAAAGCATTACAATAACCTAAAAGAGTCACTACTGCTTCTGTCAGAACAAGGGAGCACCCTGATCTCTGAAAGTATCTAATCTTTAAAATATGGGTTTATTGAAACTTTTAATAATATCTCACAGAATATATTTTGATTAATTTAAAAAGCATTTAGGTAAAAATGGTATTTCAAGTCTTTCATTTATTAAGATCATCACCAAAGAAAATAAACAACAACAAAATGAACTTTCTCCTTGGGTATTACTTTCAAATCGCATATGTTAGAATAAAGATCTGAGAATCTACTATTTTAAAAGGTATTATTTTTAAATTAGGACAAATTAGGACATACACTTGAAGAACAATGTTATTAAAAAACATACCTGAAGTCATATAAATATATCCTGTTTTTATAGTTCATGTCTATCAAGTAAATCAACTCTACTTTCCAGACACAATTTAAGCAGAGCATCTATAGAAAAGTGCACAATCAATATCATAGTAATTACAATTCTTAAGTTTTAGAAAAATATAAAAATAGTTAAAAATTTAGGTTATAAATCCCAGAAGTTTCCCTTCCATGTGCATGTATTTTACAAAAAATGTTTAATATATAGAAATACAGACTATTAAAACAAATAGTAAAGAAAGTATACAGAGTCCATTGGCTCTTTCTCTGAAAACATTTTCCTTCAGGAATATGCTCATGAGTGGGGATGTGCACACCAAATAGACAACACTAAATCTTTCTAACTTGGTCCAAATGCTCATCCCATCAAATGGCCATTTTTCTTTCTTTCTTTTTTAACCATGAAGAACATCAGTAATTATCAAGTGAGATCCTTAACTATTAATCTCCTTACTGAAATCACTATGGTTATCTTGCCCCAGTCAACAATGTTCAGGGTTTTTCTTCTTTTGAGAAAAAAGAACGTTCCACTTCACCTTGGTGATATT
>VSMD01139651.1:0-74854 GCA_008750895.1 Mirza zaza | reverse complement strand
TTAAGTGGCGGCGCTTCCATCTTATGAAAGTCAAATTTAGTTAGCTTCGGTCTCTTTGAAACAGCGTTTAATACTCTGCTCATAGCACTGCTGTAAAAACTAAGTGCGAGAGAGTGTGGACATGCCTTCTGAGTCATTAATAAGTGCTGGACAAAAGTAAGGTGTATTTTTATGCTGCTTCAAAGACGAGCCGGTTTCCCTTAGCGTGGCCGAGGCCGTCTCTTCGGTCTATGCCGCTGCTCCGTTTTGCTCCAGTCCTGCCCGGGCGCACGCGCTAGGTGCCGGCAGGCGGCCTCGCCCCGGGCGTCCGCGCTCCCCGCGAGCGCTCCTGAGGAACCCGCAGGATTGGAGAAACTCCACGACGAGCCTTTTAGGAAGCCTGGAGCCCCGCTCCACTGCCTCGGAGTCCTGGCTGGAGCCCTAATTGTGCCAGAAGTTTCCTGAAGAGACACCAGGGAGTTCGCCGCGTGTCACGATTCCCCGCGAGCAGGCCCGGCCTGACCGGCTGTTTCCTGGCGCGTGAGTGAGGCCGGGGCTTGTGTTACCGCCCGCCCTGAAACTCTTCTCGTTGCTTAGGGACACGGTGAAGAAACTCCGTTTCAAGAAGTGTTTGCTAGACACCGGCTGCTGGCTAGTTTCCGTAGTGTAGTGGTTATCACGTTCGCCTCACACGCGAAAGGTCCCCGGTTCGAAACCGGGCGGAAACAGCTCGCGAGTTTTCCCTTTTGTCAACTCCGTTCCAATCCTGTAATCCACCAAGATAGCAGTGAGATCCCAGGACTCCGGGGTCCGAGGCGAGTGGGAAGGACCTAGGCGCAGACCCGAGTCGCCCGGCAGCTCGGCATCGCGCGCGCAGGAGGCGGACGATGGCGCCCTCTGGCGGCAGCGGCTGTCGGTGACTGGGACCCTCGAGAGATCCTCAGGTACCTGTGCCGCCGTTCTGCCCCGTCAGTTTCGGTGTCGAGTCTTTTCTTACGCGAGGAAGACGCTTGACACATTGGAATCCGGAAATGGCTACCCAGTGAAGTTGTCAGTTCCGACCTGGACCCCTGAGGACCAGGTCCTGAACAGCCGGTCCCTTTCTCAGATACTGCTCAGGTTCCGGCCTCTTCGGCTGGGACCGCGATAGGTCCGTCTGTCTATGCCAGA
The DNA here is from genome assembly GCA_008750895.1 of Mirza zaza. Classification (NCBI taxonomy): domain Eukaryota; kingdom Metazoa; phylum Chordata; class Mammalia; order Primates; family Cheirogaleidae; genus Mirza; species Mirza zaza. The sequence goes on along the minus strand of VSMD01139651.1, from coordinate 73,705 downwards.
GAGTTCATGATTATTTCTCTTAGTGCGGATTGCGGGTGTAGTTAACCCTGTAGTCCGGACCGAACTTGGTGGCAGAGCCAGGATCACAAGTCGCTCTACTCTGTCACCCCACCAAACCTGCCTTTACTGTGTTTCCTTTCTTGATTTAAGTTGTCACCATCTAGTTCTCAGTCATGGAAATTGTTCATTCTCTCTCCTTACTCTCGGTGTCTCCCCACGGGAATCTTAAGATTCTTGCTTCTAAATTAGGTGGAAACAATGTATATTTTTTAAATTAAAAGATTATTTTCACAACCCATCCCTAAAGGGGGGGCAAACAATTTTAACAGACACTTCACCAAAAGAAAATATACAGATTGCAAGTAATCACATAAAAAGGTGTCCAACATCATTAATCATTAAAGGAATGCAAATTTAAAACACAATGAGATACCACTACACACATATTAGAATGTCTAAAATTAAAAAGACTGACCATACCAAGTTGGCAAGAATGTGGAGGAACACTTATACACTGCTGGTGAGAATGTAAAAAGGTATATCAACTTTGCAAAATAATCTGGCAGTTTCTTAAAAAGTTAAAGTATTAATACTACAATATGGGCCTGGCGTGGTGGCTCACGCCTGTAATCCTAGCACTCTGGGAGGCTGAGGCGGGGGGAATTGCTTGAGGTCAGGAGTTCTAAACCAGCTCTGAGCAAGAGCAAGACCCCGTCTCTACCATAAATAGAAAGAAATTAATTGGCCAACTAAGATATATATAGAAAAAATTAGCCGGGCATGGTGGCACATGCCTGTAGTCCCAACTACTCGGGAGGCTGAGGCAGCAGAATTGCTTGAGCCAAGGAGTTTGAGGTTGCTGTGAGCTAAGCTGACGTCATGGCACTCACTCTAGCCTGGGCAACAAAGCGATACTCTCTTTCAAAAAAAAAAAAAAAAAAATAGAAAGAAATTAATTGGCCAACTAATATATATAGAAAAAATTAGCCGGGCATGGTGGCACATGCCTGTAGTCCCAGCTACTTGGGAGCCTGAGGCAGGAGGATCGCTTGAGCCCAGGAAATTGAGGTTGCTGTGAGCTAGGCTGACGCCATGGCACTCACTCTAGCCTGGGCAACAAAATGAGACTCTGTCTCAAAAAAAAAAAAAAAAAATACTACAATATGAACCATTCCACTCCTAGGTATTTACCCAAGAAAAAATAGACATATGCTCATACAAAGGCTTATACCCAAATGTTCACAGCAGCTCTATTTGGAATAGCTCCAGACTGGAGACAATCGAAATATCAATCAATTTATGTGAAAGATAAATCCATACAATGGAATATTATTTGGCCAAAAAGGGGAACAAACTATTGATACACACAACAACATGAATCTGAAAAATAATTATGCTGAGTGAAAGAAGCCCAACCAAAAATGAGTGCTGTATAACTCCATTTACATACCTTCTACAAAATGAAAACCAGGCCCGAAAAATGCACTTTCTTGCAAAGCATCCCAGCTATTCCAGGGGTTGAGGTGGGAGGATCACTTGAACCTAGGAGTTTGAGGCTGCAGTAAGCTATGATTGTGCCACTGCACTCCAGCCTGTGTGACAGTGTGAGACCCTGTCTCAAAAAACAAAACAAAACACCTAAATGACAGGCAGAGTTCAGAGAGCTTCTGGCTTGTTGAACACATTGAGGTGCTAGGAGGGTGGCAAACCTGGAGATAGCATGGAACCTCCAAGCCCCTCCCCAACACTTGCCCTTTGTACCCCTTCCATTTGACTGACCATCTATAAACTTTGTAATATCCTTTATAATAAACTGGTAAATGTAACTAAATGTCTCACTGAGTTTTGGGAGCCATTATAGCAAATTATCAGACATGAGGATGGGGTTATGGGAACTCCCAATTTATAGCCAATTGGTCAGAAGTACTCACTTGTACTGGAACTTACAATTGGCATCTAAAGTTGGAAGTAGTCTTGTGGGACAGAGCCTTAACCTGCATTGGGATCTACATTAACACCAGGTAGTGTTAGAGTTGAGTTAAATTGTAGGACACCCAGTTGGCATCCATTGAGAAGTGAATTGCTTGGTGTGGAAAACCCACATTTTTGGTTTCAGAAGTCTGTGAGCAGAGGAAACAGTTTTCTTTATTATGTTAAATGTGATAAGTGCTAAGGGAAAGTAAAGAGGGCAGCAGGATATGAAACATCACATCTGGCTGTATATGTATGTGAAATAGTGTGGCCAAGGAAGGCCCCCTGACAAAATGACCTTTGAGTTAAGACTTGAAAGAAGCGAGGGAACTAGCTGTGTAGATACCTGGGGCACTACAAGTGCAAAGGTCGGGTGGCAAGAGCAAGCTGTTGTGTTCCAGAAATAGCAAAAGACCAGTGTAGCTGTCAGAGTGAGCTAGGGGTAGGTAAAGGGCCATGGAGGACATAATAAAGATTTTGGCTTTCACTTTGCATGAGATGGAAGCCTGGAAAATGCATTTCCTTGCATTGCACAACAGTTCAGAAGTAGGGCAGGTTGTGGATCTGACAGCAAAAATAAATAATAAATAAATAAATAACCAGTACATACGGTTTCACTGGGGCTTCTTTTTTTTTTTTTTTTTTGGAGACAGAGTCTCACTTTGTTGCCCAGGCTAGAGTGCATCAGCCTAGCTCACAGCAACCTCAAACTCCTGGGCTCAAGTGACCCTACTGCCTCAGCCTCCCGAGTAGCTGGGACTACAGGCATGTGCCACCATGCCCGGCTAATTTTTTCTCTATACATTAGTTGGCCAATTAATTTCTTTCTATTTTTATTAGAGACAGGGTCTCTCTCTTGCTCAGGCTGGTCTCGAACTCCTGACCTTGAGCAATCCTCCCGCCTTGGCCTCCCAGAGTGCTAGGATTACAGGTGTGAGCCACCAAGCCTGGCCTCACTGGGGCTTCTTTATGGCATGGGAGAGAAAAACTACAGCCAAATAGCTGCAATCAACCCTTGTCTCAGACTAACCACTCTAGCACCCCTCGGTCACCCATTCTTACCAGCTCATTTCTAAGCAGACACCAGTAACCTGGTGCAGCAGGGGACAAAGAGGATGGGGCAAATCCCTCAGAGCTCTGCAGATCTTGAAAAGAGTCCATCCCTGTTGGCCAGAATATTTCAGGACTTCATTGAGAATACGGAGAAATAGTAGGGTGCTGGGCCTGCACCACCCAGTTGGGCCAGGATCTTGCAAAGTACAATCCTTGGTGGAAGGTGAAAGGGAAATCCAGGGTCAGAGAGCCAGGCCTTGTTTATGAGAGGAAACAAGATCAAGGCTTCCCACGCACGTTCTAAGGCAGATTGCAGTAAGCACTGTGTTAAATGAAATTTATAGGAGGCCATTGTTTGGGACTGAGGTCCTGTACTAGAACTCTACGGACCAAGTCGAAATAGAGTCACTTATACCAAAGTTCCACATCAACAAACTAAAAAGTTATCTGACCTTCCTAGAAATCAGGAGAGAGAGAGACAATTGCAAATCCCCAAACAGGCCAGTTTTAGTCAGCGTGATAAGGAAGTTCCCTCTGCCTTAACCCTTATTCGGAAAGTAACTTTGAAATGACCAATCTGCTTTTCGTACCATTTCTTCTTTCTTCGGCTCTTTTCTGCTCATAAAACCAACCTCCTCTGCTCAGCTCACCTTTGCTAAGTCTTTGGATCAGATGCTCCTGATTTATGTACCACAAATAAATACCAATTAGATCATTTAACTAAATTTGTTGAAATTTTGTCTTTTGACAGCTGGCCCTGAATTTGCCACTTCCCTAAGGGCCCAGGAGGTCTTCTCACCCACCTCCCTTTTCTGCTGCCATGCGGAGCCCAGGCTACCGTCACCCCAGGTTAGAGGAAAGTATGATGAGCCTTTTGAAGACTTGCAGGGTAGAATCAGTGAGGCCTGCCTAAGAAATGAGAAAATGGCTGCGTCACACGTACTTTGGGCCTGAAAGGAGTGGTCTGCACAACTGCTTCCTATGCGAGGAGGCTTTTCTGTCCCATGGACAGAAAAGCAGCCTCGGCTTTCAAACAGGCCATTGCACAGGTCAGCAATTCCACCCAGGCTTCGGTACTTCAGGCAAGGGCCACCCATATTGCTGAGGAAACGGCTTCTTCAGGCCTGGTCAGGAGGCTCAGGCTTCACCATCCTGAGAACTGCATCAAAACACTGGAAAGACACTTCCCTTTGTTTAGAAAGAAACAGCCAATTCTTGGCAAGGGCCAGAAATGCATCTTTTAATTCCCATAGTTGGGCCCTCTGCCTATATTGGCAAAAAGCTGGAAGTACTTTAAATCCTAGCCATAGAAAGTTTTAAATCACTCTTCACTTTTCAAGTCGTCCTGCTCTTGGACTGGTTCAAGACATATAGTTAATGGAAAAAAAGACTCAGGTGCAGAGCAGTGTGTATAGTATGTGATATTTGGTTAAGAAAAAAATGGAGGAAATATATGTATGCACTTATAAATATGTAGATATATTTGGCCCTCCACATCCACAGGTTACACCATCCATGGATGGAAAATATTAGGGAGAAAAAAAAACAATAAAAAATAACAAAAACAACGGTGATATAGCACATCTTATATTTTCCTGGTTAGAGCTGGAACCCATACTACTAAGTGAAGTATCCCAAGAATGGAAAAACAAGCACCACATATATTCACCAGCAAACTGGTATTAACTGAGCAGCACCTAAGTGGACACATAGGTACTACAGTAATAGGGTATTGGGCAGGGGGAGGGGGGCGGGTATATACATACATAATGAGTGAGATGTGCACCATCTGGGGGATGGTCATGCTGGAAACTCAGACTTGTGGGGGGAGGGGGGGAAAGGGCATTTATTGAAACCTTAAAATCTGTACCCCCATAATATACCGAAATAAAAAAAAAATAATACAACAACACAAAAATACAGTATAAAAGCAATTTGCATAACATTTACATTGTAAGTAATCTAGAGATGATTAAAATCATACAGGAGGATGTGCATAGGTTATATGCAAATACTATGCCATTTTACTTATTTAGAGATGGATTCTCACTCTGTCGCCCACGCTGGAGCCCGTTGGCACGATCATAGCTCACTGCAACCTCCAATGCCAGGGCTCAAGCGATCCTTTTACCTCAGCCTTCCCAGTACTGGGGACTACAGGTACCCGCCACCACACCCGGCTAGTTTTTTATTTTTTGCTGAGACAGGGGTGAAGTGGGGGATGCGGGAAGCGGGGTGGGGGGGTGGTCTCACTAGGTTGCCCAGGATGGTCTCAGACTCCTGGCCTCAAGCCATCCTCTCGCCTCGGCCTCCCAAAGTGCTGGAATTGCAGCGTGAGCCACCGCACCGGGCCAGTGCCATTTTATATGAGGGACTTGAGCATCGTGTTCCCCACAGATACCGAGGATCTAGGGATGGCATACAAGAGATGTTAACAGTGGGCGCGGTGGCTCACGGATGTAATCCTAGCACTCTGGGAGGCTGAGGTGGGTGGATTGCTCAAGGTCAGGAGTTCGAAACCAGCCTGAGCAAGAGCGAGACGCGTCTCTACCATAAACAGAAGTAAATTAATTGGCCAACTAATATATATAGAAAAAATTAGCCGGGCATGGTGGCGCATGCCTGTAGTCCCAGCTACTTGGGAGGCTGAGGCAGGAGGATTGCTTGAGCCCAGGAGTTTGAGGTTGCTGTGAGCTAGGCTGCTGCCACGGCACTCACTCTAGCCTGGGCAACAAAGCGAGACTCTGTCTCAAAAAAGAGATGTTAACAGCGGTTGCTTCTTGGAAAGGGAACGGGGAACTCAGGGTAGGGATGGAAAGAGACTTTCCACCCTGAATCACACCACGGCGAGGCGCGCTGTCAGCAGAGCCCAGCGAGCCCCAGAGAATAGAGCCCGTGTCCGGGGCACCGACCTACACGTCGGCCGACTTCGCCAGCGGAGCCATACGTCGCGGAGTCCCCAGATTCGACGGAAAAGGCATGAAGCTTGGAGGAAAAGCGATTCAGGGTTTCCCGGAAGCTCAAGGACGCCCAACGGCGCCAGCCCTCGGCGCCCCCTGGCGCCCGCCCCGCCCCCGCTCCCTTCCCTCCCGGCTGCGAAAAGACCCTGCGTGTCCTTCCCTCGCGGGGAAAGTGGCGGTCTCATCGACTGCACACCTCGTCCTCGTGCCACCTCTACGCTCCTCGTGGGGCACTCTCACGTATTCCGATGAACCCTGAAGGCAAAGCCAGTGCTGGAAGGATTCTGAGCCTCCTGCTCCTGAGGGAGTGGATTTTGGAAGCCCGGAGAGTAGGTGGTAAGAACTTCGCCCCGCCCAGTCAGGAGTTTGGGGGCGGGTAGAGAGAGAAATGGTTTCTGAAAAGATTTAACTCCCATCTCCTTCCAAGGGAAGACACACCTTAGACAAGAATAAATGTCTTTTGTAGCAATCTGAGGCCGAGCGGGGTGGCTCACGCCTGTAATCCTAGCACTCTGGGAGGCCGAGGCGGGAGGGTCGCTCAAGGTCAGGAGTTCGAAACCAGCCTGAGCAAGAGCGAGACCCCCCCCCTCTACTAAAAAAATAGAAATTAATTGGCCAACTAAAAATATATACAAAAAATTAGCCGGGCATGGTGGCACATGCCTTTAGTCCTAGCTACTCGGGACGCTGAGGCAGGATTGCTTGAGCCCAGGAGTTTGAGGTTGCTGTGAGCTAGGCTGACACCACAGCACTCTAGTCTGGATAACAGAGTGAGACTCTGTCTCGAAAAAGAAAAGAAATCTGGGAATAAGACAAAGAAACCCATTGGGCAGGGACTTTGCAACTAGATGGATGAGGTGAATTCATGGACTTGAGAAGTTAATGTCAAGTTGATACTACAAATAGTCCAACAGAAAAAGCTGCATCTTGCTGAGCACAAGGCCAGCCTGGCACAACTGAGAGCAGTGAGGTGCCAGAGTCCAGCCAAAGGGACCTGAGGGTGCCTCCTTTTTCTGCTACCTCTATGTCATGGAGGCTTCACCTTCACCAAGATGCTACCTTGAGGATAAGTGTTCCAATTATCCACTGCTGTGTTACAAACCACTTCAAACTTACTGGTACAAAACAACAACCAGTTTATTATGTCATGGATTCTATGGGCTAAGAATTTGGAAAGGGTATAGTGGGGACTGCCAGTCTCTGCTCCAAAATCACTGGGACTTCTGCTGAGAAGACCAGGAGGCCAGAGGCGACTTGACAGCTCAGGCTGGAATCATCTGGAATTGTTCATTCACACATGCGAAAAGGTAAACTGAGGCATGATAAAAATTTTTAGAGTTTATTTGAGTAAGAAGTAATTCATGAATTGGGAAACACCAAACACAAAGAAGTTTAGTGTTCTGATGACAAAACGTTAGGGGCAAGTAATATAGGGTAAATACTGAAGCAAAATAAATCATTTGATTGGCTGGAATAATACAGTTGCCTCATTTGGTTTATCTCATTGGAAAGTCCCTAGTTATATACTTATAACTACTCCAGTTGTTGGCTACTCCAGTTGGTTAAGCTTAAGTTCTGTTTTTCTTTAATATAGGCATTTACAAGAAATAGCTCAAGATAAATTTTGCTTATGTTTGCAAATTGAGCAAGATTGAGGTCACTTAGGAGGCCGAACTAATTTTGTCTGCTCAGGGATTTAGGCCTGGTTTTCATTTTAATTTACTTTAACACATGTCTGAGGTTATGCTTGGCTGTTGGCTAGGATCTTGGCTGGGATTGTCAGCAGGCAGGCCTACATGTGGTTTCTCCACGAGGCCTCTCTGCTTCCTCATTCCCATGGGGGCTGGATTCTAACTGCATCTTAAGAGACTTGAGGGAAGATGAATCATCACTTTTTGACCTTGCATCACTTCCCCTGTAGTCAGAGGCCCACCCAAATTCAGGAGGAGAGAATACAAACTCCACCTCTCAGTTGGAGGAGCATCAACACAGGAGTATCACATTTAAGAAGAACATGTGCCGGGCCAGGCGCGGTGGCTCAAGCCTGTAATCCTAGCTCTCTGGGAGGCCCAGGTGGGCGGATCATTTGAGCTCAGGAGTTCGAGACCAGCCTGAGCAAGAGCGAGACCCCATCTCTACTATAACTAGAAAGAAATTAATTGGCCAACTAATATATATAGAAAAAAAAATTAGCCGGGCATGGTGGCACATACCTGTAGTCCCAGCTACTTGAGAGGCTGAGGCAGCAGGATTGCTTGAGCCCAGGAGTTTGAGGTTGCTGTGAGCTAGGCTGACGCCACGGCACTCACTCTAGCCTGGGCAATAAAGTGAGACTCTGTCTCAAAAAAAAAAAAAAAAAAAAAGAAGAGCATGTGCCTAACAGATAGAGGTGGGATGATAAAAAAAGAGAAAGAAAAAGAAAAAAAAGAAGAGCATGTGGTGTGGAATATCTTGTTACAACCCTCTTGAAAAATACAACCTGCCACACAGTGGGGAAGAAGAACCATGAAAGACAAAGCATTTACCTGGAGGGACTAAGTTAATCCCGAAACGCTAAGTGTTATTTACTTATTTCTGTATAACAATTTCTAAATTTAATGGCTTAAAATAGCAATTTATTTCTCATGGTTCTGCTGGTTGGCTGGGGCTTAGCTGGGCACTTGGCTGGAGCTGGAACAGTCAAGATAGCTTTAGGTCTCTCTCCACATGACCCTTATATGTGGCAAAGTAACTGGACTTCTTACATGGTACTAACTTCCAGGAGCGAGTGTTCCAACCAATGAAGGCAAAAGCTACAAACCTGTTAAAACTCCAACCTGGAAGTTACATATCAGCACTTCTACCCCATTCTATTAGTCTAAACAGGACATAGGGCGACTTCTGGGGCCCCCCTCTCTTGGGGCCCCAGAACCTCGTCCACGAGTAAAAAAAAAATAAAATAAAATAAACAGGACATAGGACCAACCCAGATTCAAAGGGAGGGGAAACAGACTCTACCTCTAGAAGGGCAGTTGTCCAGGTCACAATGCAAAAGGGATTACAGGATGGGAAATATTGTCATGGTCATCTTTAGAAACACAATCACCACTATTACTTAAATAAGAAGAAACTGAGATATCTTTAATTGTACATTAAAAACTTCCCCATATCTATTTGGTAGAATAAAGGCTTAAGAACAAGGTTACATCAGTTATAAAATTTGCTACTTTTTCCCCTGCATATCTGAGTGTAATGAATACATTGTGAGCATATGTCAAAATACTGGTCTGAACTAGAGAGAGCTTAGTTTTATTGTAAGAAATAAAATTGAAGGCCGGGCACAGTGGCTCACGCCTGTAATCCTAGCACTCTGGGAGGCCAAGGCAGGAGGATCGCTCAAGCTCAGGAGTTCGAAACCAGCCTGAGCAAAAGCAAGACCCCGTCTCTACTAAAATGTAGAAAGAAATTAATTGGCCAACTAAAAATATATAGAAAAAAAATTAGCCAGGCATGGTGGAAATATCTTTGTGTGACAGCTTCAGGTTCATTCGTTAAAAGACAGCTGCTGTGTGCCCTTTGGAACCACTGCCATCTTGGATTCTGAGGACCAGGGATGCAGGAAGAGTTATCTGGAAGGAGCCTAAGTCCCATAAGTCTTCAAGTAGCAGAGCTACCCCAACAACCTAGACTGCTTATCTCTGGTCATTTACATAGAAGAAAAATTAACCACTCTGTATTTTTAAGCCACTCTTATTTTGGATTTTATGCACCAAATCTACTATAACTAGAATAGTTTTTTGCCCTAAACTATTGAAGTGAGATTGGAGTGGTATGTATTTCTTTGTACATCTCTGTATTGTTTGATTTGCTAAAATGAGAATGTATTCCTTCTGCAATTAACTTTAAAAAAAGATCCATGAAATTGTGTCCAGAAAACCTAGATTCTAATTCCGGCTCCGATATCAACCAATTATGGCCTTGGGCGAATCATTAAGTGTCTCCATATCTCAATGTTTACAATTTTCTAGATGAGAGAAAATAATTCAAATATTCTCTTAAAGTAGTTGAAAAAGGTAGACAAAAGTAACATTGCATATTAAAATTTTGCAACATTTGGGCTGAGAAATTTCCTTAAGATGCTCCATGAAAAATAAATCCAGTGGCTAAATAGAGGAAACACTGTATATTATATTCCTCTCCCACTCTCAAAGAGTCTCAATGCACATTAAGAAATTAAACATCTTTCAGCTGAAAATTGGAAGAGGGGGGAAAAGTTAAACAAAAAAAGAAGTTAAACATCTGAGAATTCCCACAGAAAAGAATTTTATTTACCCAATCAAATTAAATGAAGACTAGGGAGGGTCTGGGTTTCCAGAACAGGCAAGTGTGGGGGTTTGCCAGACAACCTAGGTTTGAAATCTGGGTCTGCGACTTATTAGCCGTGTGCTCTTAGAGAAATTATTTTAATAACCTCCTTGTGCTTCAGTTTCCTCATATGTAAAATGTACTATCATTAGTCTCATTTTACATTGGGTTGTTGTAAAAATAAGTTAAAATACTTTGGCTATATTTTAATAGCTTCCAAATGATAAGAGTGATAACTCTGACCTAGATTTTTTTTAGGAAATTACTGACTCTGCGCAAGATTTCTAACAAAAGAAAAAGGAGAGGCTAAAATTTAGTTCTTTGGGCAGAAATATGACTGATGATTGAGTGATTTATGCATGTAAAAAGGAGGGACACAGAAACTTGGAGAGAAGTGTTCCTGGCATTTAAGGAAATAAGACATGAGATCTCATCCTAGCATCAGTCACTGGTACCTCATTTCATTACTCTTCGGCAGTCCTCAGTAAAGTTCACATTACTCTTTTTTTCTTAATTTTTTAAATTGTGATAACACTTAAAGTTTACCATCTTAACCATTTTTAAGTGTACTGTTCAGTGGAATTAAATACGTTCACATTGTTTTGCAACCATCACCATCACCCATCTCTGGAACTCTTCATCTTGCACAAATGAAACTCTGTACCCATTAAACACTCCTTATCACCCCTCTCCCCAACCCCTGGCAACCACCATTCTACTTCCTGTCACTATGATTTAAACTACTCAAAGCACCTCATTTAAGTGGAATCATACAATATTTGTTCTTTTGTGACTGGTTTATTTCACTGAGCACAAGGTCCTCAAATTTCACCCATGTTGTAGCATGTGTCAGAATTTCCTTCCTTTTTTTTTTTTTTTTTGAGACAGAGTCTCACTTTGTTGCCAAGGCTAGAATGAGTGCCGTGGTGTCAGCCTAGCTCACAGTAACCTCAATCTCCTGGGCTCAAGCAATCCTGCTGCCTCAGCCTCCCGAGTAGCTGGGACTACAGGCATGCGCCACCATGCCCGGCTAATTTTTTGTATATATATTTTTTAGTTGGTCAATTAGTTTCTTTCTATTTTTAGTAGAGACGGGGTCTGGCTCAGGCTGGTTTCGAACTCCTGACCTTGAGCAATCCACCCGCCTTGGCCTCCCAGAGTGCTAGGATTACAGGCGTGAGCCACCGTGCCCGGCCCTGCTTCCCTTTTAAGGCTGAATAATATTCCACTGAATGAGGTTCCCATTACTTTCTGTTACATTAGGAATTCCGGTCTGAGGGCTGGCCTTTAGCAACTAACATGTTTGGGGAAAGAGTACCTTTCTTCCTGGCCTATCTTCTCTGTTGATAGACTCCAGAGAAAGATCTTACATTTTGCATCCAGGAAGGGTCAGCACACCTAATTAGCCCAATTTTTTCCCTCCAGAATTTTAATGTGTCTGGAAATTCACCTCTTAAAAGGAGAAAGTAAAGGCAAGACAAGGAAAAGTGTGGGAATTGGTGGAAATAATTATTCAAACGAGTCCTTTCCTGGACAGCATTCTCAAGCTAGATATATAAAAGAGCAGGACTAGTGTTCAATTAAGGAATTAGATTTTACAGGTTCAGAAAATGAATTTAGGGACCAGGCGTGGGGGCTCACACTTGTAATCTAGCACTCTGGGAGGCTGAGGTGGGAGGATCACTCAAGGTCAGGAGTTCGAAACCACCTGAGCAAGATTGAGACCCCCGTCTCCACTAAACATATAAAGAAATTAGCGGGACAACTAAAAATATATAGAAAAATATTAGCTGGGCATGGTGACGCATGCCTATAGTCCCAGCTACTAGGGGAGGGAAGGCTGAGGCAGGAGGATCACTTGAGCCCAGGAGTTTGAGGTTGCTGTGAGCTAGGCTGACATCACGGCACTGTAGCCCGGGCAACAGAGCGAGACCCTCTCTCTCAAAAAAAAAAAAAAAAAAAAAATTTAGGATTAGGAAACTGGGCCATTTTTAGTGTATATTTCTTCTTGTATTCCTACTGAAAATTGTAAAGGGGGTGGGAGATACATGCTGAGGTGGGACATACTCTATTGAAGGCAAGACCACAATGCCGACAGAGAATAAACAAGAATGGCATATACTTCCAGAAATTGGGAGATGTTAGGAAAAGTTCTCCTCTAAAGGTGTCCCTGTTTTTTTTTTTTTGACACAGAGTCTCACTTTGTTGCCCAGGCTAGAGGGAGTGCCGTGGCGTCAGCCTAGCTCACAGCAACCTCAAACTCCTGGGCTCAAGCAATCCTCCTGCCTCAGCCTCCCAAGTAGCTGGGACTACAGGCATGCGCCACCATGCCCGGCTAATTTTTTCTATATATATTAGTTGGCCAATTAATTTCTTTCCATTTATAGTAGAGACAGGGTCTCACTTTTGCTCAGGCTGGTTTCAGATTCCTGACCTCAAGCAATGTGCCCGCCTCGGCCTCCCAAGTGCTAGGATTACAGGCGTGAGCCACCGCGCCCGGTCAAGGCTTCCCTGTTAAGGCAGTTCTTCACTGAGTAGTATCCACTATGCCAGGTCAGGTCAGATGAGACCTATGGTAGCTCAGCACACAAGGACCCTACCATCAACCCCAAGGGGCCACGTTCAACATGGGTTATCTCTGCCTCTCCCTGCCAGGAATGGTAAAGGCTGTGCTAGTACTTTCCTCTGATCAGTCTCTGGGAAGGCAAAGCTATCATACATCTGATCTCAGTGGTTAGTGAGGCTGTGGGATAGTCCTGAAGGATGGGAGGTACCCCTGGAATTCACCCCCATTACACTGCACCTGGCTCTGGACAATCACTCTTTGTGCCCTGCTCATCACCCTTCCTCGCCAAGGTTTTCCCTTATGGCAATGCCCTGTAGGGAGAGTATGAAGCAATATTATTAATGGCATGTTAATCACCTCTTTCTTGGCAGAGATAGTGGGAAATTTTTAACCAAATGGAAGCTGAATTTCCTTCCCCATTCTAAATAGAATAACCTAAATCTTCTTGGCTCTGAGAGTTTCTCATCCCCCTACTTCCTTTTTTATTTTTTAGAGATGGTCACTATGAAGCCCAGGCTGATCTCAAGCGATCCTCTTGCCTCAGCCTCCTGAGTAGCTGGGATTACAATGGCAAGCAACCACGTCCAGCCCTCTTCCTTCTAAAATTTAATGCTGTCCCTGACTCTTTGCTATCCCATTGTTCAGAATCTTCCACCACATCCTCCTTTTCTTGACTCTAACACCTATGTAATTTAGGGAATATAGCTGCAGGAGACAATAGGCAAAGGATTTATTTTAAAACGGTGTTTTACAATTAGTTCCCACTAGAGGGAGCCTTAACCTCAAGAAAGAAAACAGGATGTGCCATTTGTCAGGTTGAGGAAGTAGAGGCATTAATTTGTTTTCATAGCTTTTGTATTGCAGCCAGCTATCTCTTATTTTAAAAACTTTTTGTTATTCAACCCCCCACTACGAAATTTGACTGGTTAAAAATAATAAAGAAAAACATAAAAAATAATGAAAACTTTTTGTTGTAAAAATAAAGAGAATTCCTTTGTTTTTAAGAATTGCTTTTTAAAAAACAATTGTTTTATAATTATGTATAATACTTACATTGTTTCAAAATCAATTCTGCAAAACAAGGTATATCCAAAGAACTCAAAGGACTTCTACCCCTGTGCCTTTCACCTTATGTCTCTCTCCCTAAAGGTAATCACTTTGTTTGTTAGAGACGGGGTCTTACTATTAATGTGTTGCCCAAGTTGGGCAATCATTTTTTTTTTTTTTTTTTTTTGGAGACAGGGTCTTTTTTGTTTTGTTTTTCAGACAGAGTCTTGCTCTGTCGCCCAGGCTAGAGTGCCATGGCTGGCATAGCTGACCTAGCTCAAAGCAATCTCAAACTCCTGGGCTCAAGCGACCCCCCTGCCTCAGCCTCCTGAGTAGCTAGGACTACAGGTGCCTGCCACCACACTGGGCTAATTTTTTTCTATTTTTAATAGAGACAGGGGTCTCACTCTTGGTCAGGGTGAGCAATCCTCCCATCTTGGTCAAGCAATCCTCCTGCCTCCGACTATGAGAGTGCTGGGATTACTGGCATGAGCCAACATGCCCAGCCTTGGAGATAGAGTCTTGTTCTGGGCTAGAATACAGTGGTGTCATCATAAATCACTGCAACCTCAGACTCCTGGACTCAGGAAATCCTGCCCCAGCCTCCCAAGTAGCTGGGACTACAGATGTGCACCACCAGGCCAGGCTAATTTTTCTTATTTTTTGTAGAGATAGGGTCTCACTATGTTGCCCAGGCTAGTCTTGGACTCTCAGCCTCAAGTGACCCTCCCACCCCAGACTCCTAAAGTGCTGGTATTACAGGTGTGAGCCACTGCACCAGGCCTGAATTATTTTTTAAACATTGGAATTTACAAAAGCCATTCAAAGCATAAGATTCAGAAGCATAGAAAGAGCAATAAATTTGACTACATAAATATTAAAAACATGTCCATAGCAAAAAAAAAAGCCACAAACAAAACAAAATCAAGTGACAAACTAGGGAAAATGTTTGCGACACATTTGACAAAGGACTAATTTCCTTAATATACAAAGAGTCCAAGCAGATTAATAAAAATGATCAACACCAAATGGGAAAAGGTATGAAAGGTCATTTCCAGAAAACATAGTAAAAGTAATTTAAAAAAAGGCTTATACACATATGAAAACACCCTAATTAAAGAAATGCAAATTTAAAACAGTGATATATCATCTTTAACCTATAGCTTAAGAGGCAATATGGTATAACAGTTAAAATTGCGGGCTCTAGAGTGAGAACACTTGGTATTATATCCTGGCTCTTCTCCTTAATGTATATGCCCCAGTTTCCTTGGCTGGGTTCTTGTGAGAACTAAATGAGAAAATGTAATAAAAAGCAATTAGAACCATGCCTAGCATATTTAGAGTCACTACTTAATTAACATGAATTCCATTAGTTCAATTAATTACTTTGATTAGTTTGATTAAAATTAGTTCAAACTGACAAAAATAAGAAAAACATTGATAAACAGTGTTGGGCAGGCTGAGGTGGCTCATGCCTGTAAACCTAGCATTCTGGGAGGCAGAGGAGGGAGGATCACTTGAGGTCAGGAGTAGGAGACCAGCCTGAGCAAGAGCAAGAGCAAGAGCAAGACCCCGTCTCTTACTAAAAAAAAATAAATTAGCTGGGAGACTAAAAATAGAAAAAATTAGCCAGGCGTGGTGGCATGTGCCTGTAGTCCCAGCTACTCCGGAGGCTGAGGAAGGCGGATTGCTTGAGCCCTGGAGTTTGAGGTTGCTGTAAGCTAGGGTGATGCTACGGCACTCTAGCCTGGGTAACAGAGCAAGACTCTGTCTCAAAAAAAAAAAAAATGTTGAAAACAAAGCAGAGAACTAGGCACTTAAACATTGTTGGTAGAAGTACAAACTGGTACAATGCCTTTGAATGATAATGAGGCATTATCTACTAACATTTTAAATGCACAACCCCTTGGCAATGCACCTTTAGAAATACAGCCTGCAGGCCGGGTGTGGTGGCTCATGCCTATAATCCTAGTAGTACTCTGGGAGGCTGAGGTGGGAAGATTGAGCTCTGGAGTTCAAGACCAGCTCTGAGCAAGAGCAAGACCCCATCTCTACTAAAAAAATAGAAACAAATTAGCTGGACTATATATATATATATATATATATATATATATATATATTAACCAGGCACGGTGGCGCATGCCTGTAGTCCCAGCTACTTGGGAGGCTGAGGCTTGGGATTGCTTGAGCCCAGGAGTTGGAGGTTGCTGTGAGCTAGGCTGACACCACGGCACTCTAGCCTGGACAACAGGGTGAGACTCTGTCTCAAAAAAAAAGAGAAAAATATAGCCTCCAGATCAAAAATACATATATATGTATATTAATAAAGATATATATGTACATAGGGATTTTCATTGCAGCAATGTCTGTAACAGCAGAAGACTGTAAATAACCTGAATGGTCATACATATGGGCTTGAATAAATAAAGCTACAGTGCCTCTCAAAATGGAATAGTATACTATCATGAAAAAATAACCCCCAAGATATTCAAAAAAGCAAATCACAAAGTAATGTGAACAGCTTGCTCTTATTAATGTCTGAATCCCTAGAGTATTTCTGGAAGGAAACAAAAAAATAGTAACAGCAATTGCCTCTGAAGAGCAAGATAAGGAGTTGAAGTCAGATGGAGATTTGCTTTTCATTGAAATGTAGATCCTTCTGTAAACACGGACCTTCTTGCATGCAAAAGTATAGTACTTTTTCAATGAAATAAAAACTAGTGGTTTTTTTTTTTGAGATAGAGTCTCGCTTTCTTGCCCAGGCTAGAGTGAGTGTCGTGGCATCAGCCTAGCTCACAGCAACCTCAAACTCCTGGGCTCAAGCAATCCTACTGCCTCAGCCTCCCGAGTAGCTGGGGCTACAGGCATGCACCACCATACCCGGCTAATTTTTTCTATATATATATTAGTTGGCCAATTAATTTTTTTCTATTTATAGTATTGACAGGGTCTTGCTCGGGCTGGTTTCAAACTCCTGACCTCGATCAATCCGCCCACCTCAGCATCCCAGAGTGCTAGGATTATAGGTGTGAGCCACTGCGCCCAGCCCTTTTTTTCTTTTTTTTAAGACAGAGTCTCACTGTCACCCTGCGTAGAGTGCAATGGCATCATCCTGGCTCACTGCAGCCTCAAACTCCTGGGCTCAAATGAGCCTCTGCCTCCCGAGTAGCTGGGGCTACAGGCACATGCCACAATCCCCAGCTATTTTTCTTTTAGTAGAGATGGGGTCTTGCTCTTCTTGCTCAGGCTGGTCTGAACTTGAGCTTAAGCAATCCTCCCAGAGTGCTAGATTACAGGCATAAGCCACCAAGCCCAGCCTATACCATTTTAGATGAGTCTCAAAGGGGTTGCCTAGTTCCACAAATATTAGGCTTGTGTCCTACACCACCACTTAACTCTCCAAACCTGGTGATTTCCACTCTATGACTCTCTCTCATGATCCCTGATCAATCTCCCCGCACTAGCCCCTCATTCTATCTTACCCCAGACAACACTAAGCTCCTGTGTTTTTAGGCTCTGTAATTCCAGAAAGTGATCGAGAGGGAATAGCACCATTTAAGGACCAAGGGCAAGATAAGTTTTTCCTTCTAGGGACAGATTTATACTAGTCACTTTTAAAAAATTGTCCCTTTGTTATCCTGTCTGAGGAAATGAAGTAGTGGGCCTTATAAAAGGATGCTATGATATTGTCTAGACACTTAATTCATTTCATCTCACTTACCCTGTAAAGGCAGGCTCTATTATTTCCACAATACATGAGTGAACAGAAATTTAGTGAAGAGAAGCCAGTTGTTTAATGCCATATAGCTCCTGTGTTCCTATGTTGAATGGCTCAAACCCCAGTATCTGGCTCTACAATCAGTGGTATGCTACACCACACAGCCCAAAGAAAACAGCTCTTGAGGTTACATGGTTTGTTAAAAGTGGTTAAAAACCCCAAAGACAACCTGGCAGGAATAAATTATGCTAGAAAGAAAGAGAGGCTGTTATTCAGCTGTCTCCAATTTACTCAGTCCCTCCCTCACATTTCTAAATGATAATGAATCTAAGTTTCAGAGAGAAAGGATGAGGGCAGTGTGAGCCAAGGAAGTGAATAATTGTAAGGGAAAGGCAGCCCCTGCTGATTGGAAGGTAGTCCCAGAAGGTTGGCCTTCTGCAGTTGCCAGGCAACAAGTGTACACAGCACAAGATCATGGCCACTAACTACAGTGCTAACCAGGTAAGTTCCCTTTCTCCATCTCTTTAACGTTTACATTTGCCTTCCAGATTCTATCGTTGGATTGACCCCTCTCACAGGATTCTGATCTTTGAAAAGATAGCTGAGAGTGGGTGAGATAGTATTTCACCTCCTCAGGATAGAGAGGGCCCAGAGACGTGCAAAAGGTGTCTCTGGGTTAAATTTATATAGGGTATAAACCAGAGGTCAGCAATTTTTTTCTGTAAAAGGCAAGAGTAAATGTTTTAGGATTTGCCAAGTACCAAAGTCAAAGGTATTACGTAAGTTCTTACATAATGAGAAAACATTTTTTCCATAAAATTTTTGACAAATTCAAAATATAATAACTGAGTACATTTTTTGTAATACTAATGAAAAGAATGGAATTCTTTTGGGGTGAGAAAACATTTTGCTTAACTTGGATTCAAAGTTAATGTCCCCTTTTATCAAATCAACTGTAAATGTTCATAAAAACCATTCTTAGCTCTCAGGCCATCCCAAAACAAGCAGCAATATGGATTTGGCCCATGGGCCACAGTTTACCAACTTCTGGCCTAGACCAGTGCTACCCAATAAACAGTGTGAGCCACAGTGTAATTAAAAAATTTCTAGTAACTACATGAAAAAATTAAAAAGAAATAAAATTAATTTTAATAAATTTGAGAGGGGAGAGGGTGATGAAGCAAAAAAACACATAAATGTACTTATTACCACTGAACTGTACACTTAAAAAGAGTAAATATGTATGTATATACCTCAACAAATAACATAAATTTAGGCTGGGTGTGGTGACTCACCCCTGTAATCCTAGCACTTTGAGAGGTCAAATCAGGAGGATTGCTGAAGGCCAGGATTCAGGACCAGCCTGAGCAAAAGTGAGACCCCATCTCTACAAAAAAAAAACCTGAAAAGTTAGCTAGGCACACACCTGTAGTTCTGGCTACTCGGGAGGCTAAGGTGGAGGATCACTTGAGCCCAGGACTGTGAGGTTGCTGTGAGCTATGATGACACCACTGCACTCTAGCTCAGGAGACTGAGAGACAGAGACTCTGTCTTAAAAAAAAAGAAAAAAAAAAAAGTATATATATATAAATTTAACCCAATAAATCAAAAATACTATTTTAACATTTAACCAGTATTTTAAAAATTATAATCAGACATTCTATATTCTTTTGTGCAAAGTCTTCAAAACCCATATATTTAGGAAGTATTTCAAATTGGACTAGTCGGAATTTAAGTGCTCAATAGCTACATGTGGCTACTACTGGCTCCATGCTAGACAGCACACAGATTACACCCTTGTTATGGGTGTAACTGCGTTAAAGACTACATGGTTGTTCAGGCCTTTGGTCTTCAAATCTAAAGAACAGTGCCTAGTCATCATTTCCTGGACTTAGGGCCTTCAGGCCCTTAGGGCCTACAGAGGTTCTTATCTTTCTCTCCACAGTATGAAAAAGCTTTCTCACCCAAGTATCTGCGGAACTGGTCTCCTGCCAAGCCAACAAAAGAGGTATTCCATGTTCAGTGCACCTGCAAGTCTAGTTTCTGGTGGACTTGTTCTCTGTAATTCTGTAACCCAACTCCTTTTTAGCCTTCTTTAAACTCCCATATCCTCTTTTCATCACATCTTTAATTCAAGCCCCTTGGATACTTCACTCTTCTTCATTCACAACACTTCTCTCCCCTACTTAAACCCCAGAGCATCTCTTCTCACGAAGGCTACACTCAGATTATCGCCAATGATAGTGGTCATCTACTGCCTTCAGTGCCTCGTTCTAAGGTGAGATACCCATTCCTAGTCCTATCAAGAAAGGTAAAGAACTGAGGCATAGAACCAGGAGATTTGCAATCTCCCACAGCCACTATCTGGAAAATTAAAGTTCAACCTAATTCATGTTGTAATGTGAGAAGTCCCAAACTTCCAGCCAGCTTATCCAACAGCACAGAGTTGTGTACAGCACCCAGAAGTCCTTAAACTGATGATCTGTATTAAAAAATGCCTTCCAGTGATATTTCTGTAGTGGGTACTTCTTTGCCACACTTAGCCTACAGATGCAGAATTTAAGTAGGCAGAAGGAAGGAGATGAAAAATTTTAGGGTAGCTTAAATGAGGAAAGGGGAAAATGAAGAATGGGGAGATTATGCTTTTAGTCTTGTTTCATTACATGAATTCCCAAAGGTAAAGAGTGGAAATCAGATGAATAGTAGTCCTGCCAATAGGTTACTGAGAGTGCGAAGCTCTGCTGAAGAATCCATTTTCCTTTTAGGCAAATCCTTGGGGTTCTTTCATGGGCACCTGGCAAATGCCTCTGAAGATACCCCCTGCTCGGGTGACCCTGACATCCCGTACAGCTGCTGGTGCTGCCTCCCTCACCAAATGGATACAGAAAAATCCTGATTTACTCAAGGCCTCCAATGGCCTGTGTCCTGAAATCTTAGGCAAGGTATCTATTCTTCCCATCTAACCCCAAACCCTATTCTATTTCTTTTCAACCTCAAAAAATGCCTATTTTTATACCTCCACTATCCCAGCAGGGAGAACCTCTAACCAATTCCATCTTATCCTATCCCCTCCCTAATCACCTTCTGAGGTCTGAAGGGATGAGCTAAGGACATCTCACCCACCACAGTAGAAAATGCTCTAATCTCAAGGGGGTTTAAGGGAAATCAAATTTAACTCTTTTTATTTGAAACTTGACTCGTTGCCCATGGTGTGGGGAGAAAGGCAGTTAGAATACTGAAATGCACTGGGAATGCTGTGCCTGACCGGAAACATGATTGTCTTTTCCATTGTACCACCAACAGCCCTATGATCCTGACAGTCAGAAGAAACTCAGGAAGAAGTGTACCACAAAGACTGTACAACAAGCACCAAGTCCAACTATAATTCCATGCTCCCCAGCTGCCAACCTCAATTCCCCAGATGAACTCCAAGGCTCACACCCCTCTGCAGGTCACACTCCAGGTGCCCAAAGCCCAGCCAAATCTCCTAAGAGCCCACCTGGAAGCCCATTAGAACAGTGAGCAGGTCCTAATCTAGCTGAGGTCCAGAAAAACAAACCTGGAACTTCAGAAGGAACCAAAGGGCCATACTGAGAAAACCTGTCTAGAGATTGAGTGAATGAAGTAAACAAGACACCCTAGTCAGGACTGTGGAACAGGGAAATCATGGGGTGAGAGTAAAAGCAAATTTGGAAAATAAATATTGTTTGTTGAATATTTTACTGATCTGGATTTTCTCTTCTTGTTATGGCTGCCTCTTTTTAGGAGAAGGAAGGTGGGGGTGTGGATAGAGGAGGGAAAAGAACATGACAGTGGTTCAGGGTGGGACACATTTCTACAAGAACTGAGTCAGTTACACTCCAGAAATGACAAAGAGAAAGTTGATCTGAATCACTTCAAAGAACCAGTCTCTCACCTCTACCCACTCATTTTTTTTTTTTTTTTTGAGACAGAGTCTCGCTTTGTTGTCCAGGCTAGAGTGAGTGCCGTGGCGTCAGCCTAGCTCACAGCAACCTCGAACTCCTGGGCTCAAGTAATCCTTCTGCCTCAGCCTCCCAAGTAGCTGGGACTACAGGCATGTGCCACCATGCCCGGCTAATTTTTTTCTATATATATATTAGTTGGCCAATTAATTTCTTTCTATTTATAGTAGAGATGGGGTCTCACTCTTGCTCAGGCTGGTTTTGAATTCCTGAGCTCAAGCAATCCACCTGCCTCAGCCTCCCAGAGTGCTAGGATTACAGGCGTGAGCCACCACGCCCAGCTACCCACTCATTTTTCATCCTAAGCATACACAACTAACAACTTCAAAATCAGAAGCAGAATTGTTTAATAGAACATGTGTATGTGTGTTTGGAGAAGGTGGGGAAGAAAAGGAAAGCCAGAGTCAAAAAGCAGAAGATGCTATCCTTGCCTATGACTTTATATCTGAGCAAAAGTACAAATACAATTTGAAAACTGAAAATATGGAAGGGATTAGAAGTCAGAGAAGAAAAGTTAAGATGGTAAATAGAGGGCTGGGTGCAGTGGCTCACACCTGTAATCCTAGCACCCTGGGAGGCCAAGCTGGGAGGACTGCTTGAGGTCAGGAGGTTTGATACCACCCTGAGCAAGAGCAAGACCCCATGTCTACAAAAAATAGAAAAATTAGCCGGGTATGGTGGCATGTGCCTATAGTCCCAGCTACCCAGGAGGCTAAGGCAGGAGGATGGCTTGAGCCCAGGAGTTTGAGGTTGCTGTGAGCTATGACGACATTATTGCACTCTACCCAGGGCAACAGTGAGACTGTCTCAAAAAACAAAAAAAAATGTTAAGCGCAAATGTAGGGCATTTAGGGCAGAATAACACGATGTTCTGTCACACACTCCTCTTCAATCACCCAAATGGTAAGATAACACCAAAAAGTCCCTTATCCATTTTCCAGTCTCCAACATCTGTTTATCATTTGACCACATTTTGCATTTTTCTGGCACTGGCTGTTAAATTTAATGCCTTGGCCAAACCGTTCCTGGTCTCCATGCCAAAGTGTTCTCTCATGAACACCTGTCCCTCACTCCAAGGACAAAGAAGAGGACAGCTAGTGTAAACTGGTAGAAGGGTACAAAGACTTCCCAGGGCCAGTATAGCAAAAAGGGAGAAGCGATCAGTACTTAGGGTCAAAGACTATCTGGGAGCTGGGAGGAAGACTGTTGAGGCAGCAAGCCCCCACTCTCTTAGCTTAAGAAGTAAGGTCTTTCAGGCTGGGTGCGGTGGCTCACGCCTGTAATCCTAGCACTCTGGGAGGCCGAGGTGGGCGGATTGCTTCAGGTCAGGAGTTCGAAACCAGCCTGAGCAAGAGCGAGACCCCATCTCTGCTATAAATGGAAAAAAATTAATTGGCCAACTAAAAATATATACAAGAAATTAGCTGGGCATGGTAGCGCATGCCTGTAGTCCCAGCTACTCGGGAGGCTGAGGCAGCAGGATTGCTTGAGCCCAGGAGTTTCAGGTTGCTGTAAGCTAAGCTGATGCCATAACATTCACTCTAGCCTGGGCAACAAAGCAAGACTGTCTTGGAAAAAAAAAAAAAGAAGTAAGGTCTTCCTATCCAACTGACTCCAGCTAGAGTCATTATGACGCCTCTTCTTCTTTCTTTCTTTCTTTCTCTCTCTCTCTCTCTCTTTCTTTCTTTCTTTCTTTCTTTTTTATGGAACGCTTCACGAATTTGTGTCTCATCCTTGCACAGAGGCCATGCTAATCTTCTCTGTATCGTTCCAATTTTAGTATATGTGTTGTCGAACCGAGCCCTATGATTCCTCTTCAACCCATGGAGAGCCCTATGACCCTCTTCAACCCTCTTTAACTAGTTGGCCAACAACTCAAAGTGACAGAAAAGATAGATCACTTACCCCAGAGTTCCCAAAGACTTCAAAACAGCAAGCTTGCCAAGGGATTTAGAAACTCAAAAGCCTAGCCTATCTGGATTTTAAAAGCAGTAAGTTTTCTCATTAAATTATAACTTTTTTGCCAGGTTTTCAACAATCCCTTCTTTTTTAAATCTCTATTCTCCTTTCTCCCCAAATCTATATCTTTAGGTGACCAATCCTTAGCATCCACCTCCAATGGTCCTCTATATCCCTCACTAGATCACAATTTGTTGAACTGTACCATGAAACTTGTAAGTCCTAACGGAATTTTGGAGCCTGTAATAACTGAAAAGCTCTCTACATGCTTAACTTCCTTTATTTTTCTCCTTCCTTTTCTGAGATATTTAAATCTCTAACTTGTATTTGATTCCCTGAAAATTTTCCCAGTGGTCAGTTGTAGGACTAACTGTGTCCCTCCTGGGAAAGGTCAGATTGCAGATTGGGATGTGGGTGTGTGTAAATGCCTGAGACCTAAGCAAGGGGGAGAAAACTGGCTCCTCCCCAGCAGCCATTCTCTGGGTTTCTCTAGATTTCAAGGAGAGTCAAAGATAAAATGAGTATTTTAATTCAGTTTCAGAAAAAGATGGTACATGAACTTGGATTAGAAAACATGAAATTAAGAGGTTTGCTTTTCCAAAAATGGAGGAAAAAGAAATAACCCTTAATATGTTAAATGATAATTTTCTGAGTCTTCATGTTACATCAAAAGCTGCAAATTTTCTCCCCAAAGCACCTGTTCCAAGAACCAACTCACCCTCTTTATCTCCCTCCTTGGACAGGCTAATTCCCATCCACCCCCAACCTCTCTTCTTTCAGTCATACTGTGTAGGTGTTAAAAGCCTGGGCTCCGACCAAAGAACAGAACTGTCCTTTAAGCCAGCAACCCACAGGCAGTGGCACCCAAAGCTTCACCCCCAGTGCCAGAGCAGAGGCCACAGTGCTATCATTGTTTCCACTGTCTCAGGAAGAAAGAGCCAAAAGCTGACCCTCAGCACAAATTAAAGCCCAATATGGAAAGAGAATAAGCGCTCCTAGGCGCAGGGTAGGCTGCAAGCTGTGGGCAGGAAAAGGGAGTTTTTGCAGCCACTCCATCTTTAGAAATAAGGGGAAAACTGGATCCTTTTCACTACTATGGCTCTATAAGGTACTCTGCTGCTACTGAGGTCCAAGGGGAACTGCAAGTACAAAAGGATTTAAACAAATCAAGAAAACTTTGCCCTGGATGGAGATAAGAGTGACAAAAAGGAAGACAAGTCAATGTCATAATTTGTAGGAAGATGATGCTGGGAACTTCAGCTCTTCACATGGCTGCCAGCCCTACAGAGGACAGCACAGTAAGAACCAAGACAACCACTCCAGATTGGTATAGCTGGGGAATCTTCAGGCCTTTTCCTAGGTCCCACATCTGTAGAAAAAGGAAAAGAAAAAAGAATTTCAGTAATCAGGACTCTGGTCACCCTAACAGTTCCTTTCTCAGGAAAAAATTTTCCCTACCAGAATAGGCACCTCCTCTCAGAATGATTCTAGAGAAAGGACTTCTATCCTCAGGCTCCACCTTCACCCTTCTCAAAACCCACAATATGATACCTCCCACTCACTTATTCCAATGACAGAAAATTAAGTCCTATTGGGTTGTGGTGGTAGAAGGAGTATTTTCTAGAATGCTGCAGAACCTCTACAGTATACAAAAGCTTCCAGACTGAACAGATAGAATTTTTCCTCATGACAACACATCTAGATCAATGTTTCCCCAGTGTGTTCCTCTAAAAACTAGTTCCTCAGAATACTGAAAAGGATATATGGGGGGAAAAAAGTTTTGTGGTCAAATAAATTTAGTAAATACTTAACTGCAGGGCTTTTCAAACAATTTATTAATACACATATGACTTAATAGTCCAATTAAGTCCAAAAGGGGGATATAACACGAATGATTTCCTAGATATAATCAATTACAGAATCTCTTTTTAGAAGGAATATCTGACCATTAGAGGACTAGAATTTTAAAGAATATTCTTTGGGTAATCTAGAACATTAGTCTTCAATTTCGTTTTGACTGTGACCCCACTAAGAAATCTCTTTTAAATTGAAACCCAGTGGAAATGTATATATAATATAGTGATAGTTCATAAAACAATAAAACAGTATTTACCGTTACTAATGTGTACTGCATTTCATATTTTCTATTCTATTTAAATTTCTTTTTTTGTTGGTAGCAACCCACTAAATTGATTTCCTACCCTTTGGGCCAAAACTCGCATTTTAAAAAACACTAATCTAGACTCTCTTGTGCCCTAAAGATATTACATGTTATGCTCTAAATCGCTAGAAGAGTCCTTAGGGCAAAAATAGACTCTTCAGGTTCCACACTTTCCATATACATGGCTGCCTCAACACACACATACACACATATACCTGTAATCTGAATGTAAAACTGACTAAATTAGAAGTCACTTCAGAGAAAAGTTGGACAGAGCCCAGAAAAAAATCAAGATGAGAAGATGCCCCCACCTGAGTTGTTTTGCTTATATAAGCAGTGCTTTACAAAAAAATCCGAGTCCTATTGGGTGGTGGTGGTAGGGGGGATATTCTCTAGAATGCCATAGAACCCGTAACTTCCTATTCTTACAATAATCCCATTCTCCACTCCCCTATCAGACCTTCTGGCAAGTCAGCTATCAAGCTCAGATGCCAAAAACTATGACTGTCACAGAAAACAAATGAAATCCTGACCGACACTCAGAGCAAGTACTTGCTGAAAGAAAAAATAAAAGCAGATTTAAGGGCATAATAAAAGCCTTTAGCCTCCTTACTTCTCTTAACAAAAAGATTACCATCATAGGTAGAAAACAGGACAGAAGAGCCCTGAGTTCTGGGATTTTGTAAAATGTCTTCCCCTCCTTTCCCCCAATACTGACACAAAGGCAAATATATAGGGCAAGTCCCCGCCTGAGCCAGGATGTGAACAGGAAGCTGATCAGATGATTTTCCTTACAGAGCTTTGTTCTGTGGAATAAGAAATCATTAATGGAAATGCCCTCCCTCTCCATCCCTTCCCCCTCAGTGAAGTAAAATGTCATTTTAAATCACACTGAACACTGCCCCGGGGAAGAACTGACAGACACATTTAATTTGTCATTTAGATTCTCACTTTTTTGATTCCATTAAACTGTCTATTGGATCAGACTTAAATCCAGAAAGTACTCGTCTATAAGGTTGTGATGTGGACGTTATACAAAGTCAAATTAAGGCAAAAACAACCATTTTGACAGTTGGCTCAGGTTCAGAAGCAATGGAAAATCAGAAAGAACGGAATTTCAATTGCCTTCTTGGAAATGGAGGCAAGACCAGGGATAGGGAGACCACAACATATGAAATCTCAAAATGCTGGAGGGACTGATCTCTAACCTGGGGCAGGTTTGATTAAGCTGTAATTCCTTTATAAAGAGAAGAGTGACACCAGTTTTTTTTTTGTTTTTTTTTGTTTTTTTTTTTTTGAGACATTCTCTCATTCTGTTGCCCAGGTAGAGTGCTGTGGTGTCAGCCCAGGTCACAGCAACCTCAACCTCAAACTCCTGGACTCAAGCAATCCTCCTGCCTCAACCTCTCGAGTAGCTGGGACTACAGGCATGTGCTACCATGCCTGGCTAATTTTTTCTATATATTTTTCGTTGGCCAATTAATTTCTTTCTATTTTTGGTAGAGACGGGGTCTCACTCTTGTTCAGGCTAATTTCGAACTCCTGACCTTGAGCAATCTGCCTGCCTTGGCCCCCAGAGTGGAGACACCAGTTTTGAACTGACCCTAAGGTCACACAGGAGACAACACAGACAGTTTTCAATCTACTAAAAGATTCCTAAACCCAACACTAGAGCCTGGGATCCTTGGCATTTAGTTTCTACTGAAGTTGGTCCCATTCTTTCCAATAGCTCAAAACAAAAATAGTTAACACAATCTAACGTCTAGATGACAAAAGTCAATATATTTGAGTCCAGCCAGACATGTCAGACTAAAAGCAGCAACCATGTTAATCTAGCTCATAACTGAACCTCCAGTGTCTACAACAGTACCTGACACATAACAGAGACCAATTAATATTTATCTAACAAATATACCTTTTATGCCAGATGTGGCTTCAGGTGTCTCTTTTAATAATATCCCTCTTAAATCTGGAAGAGTTCACACAAAGACTCTGCAAGTTATCTGCCAGGCCTACACTCATTGCTCAGCTATACCA
Organism: Mirza zaza; assembly: GCA_008750895.1. Lineage (NCBI taxonomy): Eukaryota > Metazoa > Chordata > Mammalia > Primates > Cheirogaleidae > Mirza > Mirza zaza. Next base: position 45,906 of record VSMD01139651.1, on the reverse strand, counting down.
CCAACAGGGCTGCCAAGGAATGCACAGGGGTCTTTTTAGCTTTCCCCAAGAGGACCCTGAATAAAGGTCCAGCACAACTAACCTAAAGAACAACACTAAACTCAGAAATGAAAGAGAATCCTCCCAGCCTCCCCACTTCCTTCACCCCGGATATGTGCAAATCCCCAGTTAACTTACCAAGTGTCGTATCCCATTCCAGCTGTGATACATGAAAGGGAAGACAAGCGCAAACTTAGCTGTGTGGATCAGTGCTGGCCCCAGAGATAGGGACTTCACAAATTCGACATAAGACTCAAAGTTCCCAGGCAGCAACAGGGCCGACAAGCCAAAAAGATAGACACCTGAGGAGAAAACCAAGTAGTCCATCACAGCTGCCCATAAGTTACCACTCATATATTGCATAAAACTAGGTTCTATGATAGGCCCTGGCACCTCATACAACTCCAAACCATTTTAAAATGGAGATGATTTAAACTCATGTTCAAATTTATAGGGGGAGACAGGCTACTTGGGATCTAATCATAATCTGAATGTGCCATACATTTTAGTACATTATTCTTCCTTTCAACATCCTTCTCTATAAAAAATCTCAATGGCCAGTTTAGAAGTCACCCTCTTGCTACATGATCTACATAATCGTCTCAGTAAGAAAAAGTAAAATAAAAACAGTATACTCAGTTCAGGGAAAAGAGAAAAAATTTTAAGTATTCAAATCTCTACCACACAAAAATTTAAATAAAAATGGATTAGAGACCTAAATGTTAGAGCTAAATGATAAAACTCTTAGAATGCAAGCATGGGAATAAACTTCATAAGCTTGGATTCAGCAGTAGTTTCTTAGATATGACAACAAAACCATAAATGACAAAAGAAAAAATAGTTAACTTGGACTTCATCAAAATTAAAAACTTTTGTGCTGCAAATAATACCAACAAGAAGGCTGGGCGCAGTGGCTCACACCTGTAATCCTAGCACTCTGGGAGGCCAAGGAAGGCAGATTGCTCAAGGTCAAGAGCTCAAAACCAGCCTGAGCAAGAGACCCAGTCTCTACCAAAAATAGAAAGAAATTAATTGGCCAACTAAAAATATATAGAAAAAATTAGTCGGGCATGGTGGCGCGTGCCTGTAGTCCCAGCTACTCGGGAGGCTGAGGCAGAAGGATTGCTTGAGTCCAGGAGTTTGAGGTTGCTGTGAGCTAGGCTGACACCACAGCACTCTACCTGGGAAACAGAGTGAAAAACTGTCTCAAAAAAAAAAAAAAAAAAATACCAACAAAAAAGTAAAAAGACAACCTACAGGAATGGAAGACAATATTTGCAAATCATATGTCTGATGAGGGACTTTTATCCAGAATACATAAAGAATACATACAATTCAAAAATAAAAAGACACATAACCCAATATAAAAACAGGCAAAGGATCTGAACAAACATATTTCCAAAGAAGATAAATAAATTGCCAGTAAGTACATGAAAAGATGGTCAATATCATTGGCCATTAGGGAAATGAAATGCAAATCAAAACCATAATGTGGCCGGGCATGGTGGCTCATGGCTGTAATCCTAGCACTCTGGGAAGCAGCGAGGCGAGAGGATCACTCAAGGTCAGGAGTTCAAGACCAGCCTGAGCAAGAGTAAGACCCGTCTCTACTAAAAATAGAAAGAAATTAGCTGGACAACTAAAAATATGTAGAAAAAATTAGCCGGGCATGGTGGCACATGCCTGTAGTCCCAGCTACTCAGGAGTCTGAGGGAGGATTGTGTAAGCCTAGGAGTTTGAGGTTGCTGTGAGCTACGCTGACGCCACGGAACTCTAGCCCAAGCAACAGAGCAAGACTCTGTCTCAAAAAAACCATAATGGGAATGACTTCACACTCACTAGGATGCTATTTTATATATATATATTTTTTTTATTTACATAAAATATAATTCATATAAACATAGATTTAATAAAATATATGAAAATAAAATTATAAAAAGACAGATAATAGCAAGTGTTGGTGAGGATATAAAGAAACTGAAACCCTTATTCACTGCTGGTAAGAACGTATTAATAAAATGGTGAAATTACTTTAGAAAACAATATGGTAGCTCTTCAAAATGTTAAACATAGAGTTACCTTATGATGCAGCAATTTCACTCCTAGGTATATACCCAAAAGAAATGAAACATGTCCATACAAAAACTTTTACACAAAAGTAGAGACGGGGGTCTTGTTCTTGCTCAGGCTGGTTTCAAACTCCTGATTTCGAGCAATCAGCCCACCTCGGCGTCCCAGAGTGCTAGGATTACAGGCGTGAGCCACCGCCCCTGGCCCTTTTTTCCTTTTTATAATAACCACTGTTAAGGAAGGCTGAAGTCCTTCTTCCAAAGTCGTCTTTACCTTAAACTAGAAGTCACAAACTGGTGGCCCTCAGTTTAAAACACATTTAGCCATGTACTTGGCTTATAATGTTTTTTGAAATGTTTGTATAAACTGCCATCATTAAAATATCAGAATATTTCATGTAAAATACATCTTTCTGCTGTCCCTTCATTGGAATATCCAGTAACTAGTTGTGAATTTCTACATGACAATAATCAGCTGAAGATATATATCCAGTGGTCTCCTCTTTCTTAGGAAGCCTGCCAGAGTCCCAATACCAATTAATGTCTCCCCAACACTGAACTAAGTGTTAGTTGTCACTGTGCTTGCACTTTTTTCTTTCAGTAAAGAAAAAAAGTAAAATATTTCTTATACCCATTTCTCTATCTAAAGTAGAAAGGAGATAGACTGAGAGAGATGTATTTCATTTGGATTACTTCATCATCTACTCATTTAAGTTACCTGCCTAGTCTCTATACGTTTTGAGCTTTCAAGTCATGCTTTTCCATTTTTCCAACAAAAACAAACCCTGAGCCCTAGCGCGGTGGCTCACGCCTGTAATTCTAGCACTCTGGGAGGCTGAGGAGGGCTGATTGCTCAAGGTCAGGAGTTCAAAACCAGCCTGAGCAAGAGCGAGACCCTGTCTCTACTATAAATAGAAAGAAATTAATTGGCCAACTAATATATATAGAAAAAATTAGCTGGGCATGGTGGCGCATGTCTGTAGTCCCAGCTACTGAGGAGACTGAGGCAACAGGATTGCTTGAGCCCAGGAGATTGAGGTTGCTGTGAGCTAGGCTGATGCCACGGCACTCGCTCTAACCTGGGCAACAAAGCAAGACTCTGTCTCAAAAAAAAAAAAAAAAAAAGAAACCAAACAAACCATGAAATAATCAGCCCCAAGAGTAACATTTTGTTCTAGCTTAGTCTTTGATACACCAACCTGATGTTAGGGCATATCCCATATCTGCTATAATAATGTTGTAAAAGTGAAATAAAATAGTGTATGTGAAAGTAAAAATCTAAGCCCTATATAAAATGTAAGGCATTATTATTATATTTTATTTTCTATTTCTTATTCCAATTCTGCCAACCTTATCTCTGCCCTTAATCTATTCCTTCCTCTTCCAGAAGCAATATTCCACACATTCAAAATCTTCAAAGGTTTCTCCTGATCAAGGAGCTCAAGTACCAGGATGAGATTCTGATTTAATTCTAATCAACAGGCAATTTTTTTTAAGATCAGTATTTTTTAAAAAGATGAAAATACCGGCCACGCGCGGTAGCTCACGTCTGTAATCCTTGCACTCTGGAAGGCCGAGACGGGAGGATTGCTCAAGCTCAGGAGTTCGAAACCAGCCTGAGCAAGAGCGAGATCCTGTCTCTACTAAAAATAAAAAGAAATTAATTGGCCAACTAAAAATATATAGGCCGGGCGCGGTGGCTCAAGCCTGTAATCCTAGCTCTCTGGGAGGCCGAGGTAGCCGGATCGTTTGAGCTCAGGAGTTCGAGACCAGCCTGAGCAAGAGCGAGACCCCATCTCTACTATAAATAGAAAGAAATTAATTGGCCAACTAATATATATAGAAAAAATTAGCCGGGCATGGTGGCGCATGCCTGTAGTCCCAGCTACTTGGGAGGCTGAGGCAGCAGGATTGCTTGAGCCCAGGAGTTTGAGGTTGCTGTGAGCTAGGCTGACGCCACGGCACTCACTCTAGCCTGGGCAATAAAGTGAGACTCTGTCTCAAAAAAAAAAAAAAAAAAAATATATATATATATAGAAAAAATTAGCCGGGTATGGTAGTACATGCCTGTAGTCCCAGCTACTCGGGAGGCTATGGCAGAAGGATTGCTCAAACCCAGGAGTTTGAGGTTGCTGTGAGCTAGGCTGACACCTCGGCACTATAGCCAGGGCAACAGAGTGAGACTCTGTTTCAAAATGAAATAAATAAGGCCAGGCGCAGTGACTCACACCTGTAATAATCCTAGCACTCTGGGAGGCAGAAGGGGGGTAGATCACTTGAGCTCAGGAGTTCGAAACCAGCCTGAGCAAGAGCGAGACCCCATCTCTACTATAAATAGAAAGAAATTAATTGGACAGCTAAAAAAAATATGTAGAAAAAATTAGCCAGGCATGGTGGCACATGCCTGTAGTCCCAGCTACTCGGGAGGCTGAGGCAGAAGGATTGCTTGAGCCCAGGAGTTGGAGGTTGCTGTGAGCTAGGCTGATGCCATGGCACTCTAGCCCCGGGAAACAGAGTAAGACTCTGTCTCAAAAATAAAAAAATAAAAAGATGAAAATACCACTAAGCCTAAAAGAACAATAAAGAATCATAAGTTTCTAAGTGCTTAAGAAAAAAATTGTGGGGGAAAAGGGCATTTATTGAAACCTTAAAATCTGTACCCCCATAATATGCTGAAATAAAAAAAAAATTAAATAAAATAAAAAGAATATATGGCACGATACCCTGTAAAATATGACTGTTAGAATAATACATTTGTTTGGAATCAGGATGAATTAAAAGTGAATCAAATGTGAAAAAAAAATTGTGGCATTAAAATATTGATATTAATAAAAAAAATTGTGGTTTTAGTAGCCTCAGTTTCTTTAGTTGTTAAATGACGGTACTCATGTTTTTCAGATTATTATGAGGGTTAAATAATTACTTAAATATTCAGTAAATAATGGCTGTACCAGTAGTTGTGTTTGAATTAGGTGGTATTTTTCTGATGGGTTCAGTCCTCAAACAAAAAAAACCCATAAAATGAAACAAAGTCTCTAGATATACATAGTGGTTATTTCTGAGTGGTGGGATTATGGGGAACTTTTTAAAATCATGTATTTCTATAATGTTTTAATTCTTTGCAATATGTTTTTGTAATCAGGAAAAAAAATATTTTTAAGCAATATTTCTGTGAATTCAAGGAGATCTGGGATCATTACACAAATTCCAACCCAGACAAAATTAGAAAAGAGATCATTTTGACTGCCCGCCTTCCTAATTTTTCAAAAAAGCCTCACCTCTTCAAACAGGAATATCAATCAATTAATTCAATCAAAAGTTACTTTAGCCAAAGCTTTTCTCACAAGTGAAAAATATTTAAGAAATTATTATTATTATTTTATTTATTTATTTATTTTGAGACAGAGTCTCACTTTGTTGCCCAGGTTAGAGTGAGTGCCATGGCGTCAGCCTAGCTCACAGCAACCTCAAACTCCTGGGCTCAAGCAATCCTTCTGCCTCAGCCTCCCGAGTAGCTGGGACTACAGGCATGCACCACCATGCCCAGCTAATTTTTTCTATATATATTAGTTGGCCAATTAATTTCTTTCTATTTATAGTAGAGACGGGGGTCTCGCTCTTGCTCAGGCTGGTTTTGAACTCCTGACCTTGAACAATCTGCCCACCTCAGCCTCCCAGAGTGCTAGGATTACAGGCATGAGCCACTGCGCCCAGCCTTAAGAAATTAAATATGAGATATGGTAAATCTTCCTCTGATATCGGGTACATTAGGAATCAGGAAATTGACCCTACTCCTAGAACCTGAGTGCCTGAGGAGAGATCCTTCTAACAGCTAAACAATTTAAATTAAGAAAACAAAGCCACTGAAGCTGTCCCATCTAATCACTAAGAAAAATTAAATGGTGCTTTTGCCTGGCTGCCAAGATCAGCTCCTGATGGCTCCACGACAGTTAAGTGCTATAGGCAGAACTGTGCAAATTGTCAGTTAAGTCCTATTGTCATTTCCAGAAGCCATCATAAGTTCTTTCAGACTTTTCTTAGCAAATCCCTGTAGATACCACTGCAAATGAAAACATCTACAAGACCCTTCGTGAAGCTGTCCAAGTGATGATTAAAACTTGGGCTGACAGCACCTGTTGCTCTTTTATCTAAAGTGTTGTCACACTTATCAAGATGTGTTCTGCCCATTCGCTTCCCTGAAACCTCTCTCTGGGAGTATTCATCATGCACTGAAGACTAAGGTTAAATAAAACTTTTTTGGTTTTTTTTGTTTGTTTGTTTTGAAACACGGTCTTGTTTTGTTGCCCAGCCTACAGTGCAGTGGCATCATCATAGCACACTGCAACCTCACATGTGATTCTCCTGTCTCAGCCTTCCGAGTAGCTGGGACTACAGGTGCACGCCACAATTTTATTCTATCTTTAGTAGAGCTGGGGTCTCATTCTTGCTCAGGTTTGTCTCAAACTCCTGACCTCAAGCAATCCTCAGCCTCCTAGAGTGCTAGGATTACAGGTGTGAGCCGCCGTGCCCAGCCAAAGTAGAGCATTTCTGAGAAGCGTTTTCTTTTCTGGTGCCAATCAGTGTTTATAAGGACTAAGATGTAGCAGTCATGGCCGGGCGCGGTGGTTCAAGCCTGTAATCCTAGCTCTCTGGGAGGCCGAGGTGGGCGGATCGTTTGAGCTCAGGAGTTGGAGACCAGCCTGAGCAAGAGCGAAACCCCATCTCTACTATAAATAGAAGGAAATTAATTGGCCAACTAATATATATAGAAAAAATTAGCCGGGCATGGTGGCACATGCCTGTAGGCCCAGCTACTTGGGAGGCTGAGGCAACAGGATTGCTTGAGCCCAGGAGTTTGAGGTTGCTGTGAGCTAGGCTGACGCCACGGCACTCACTCTAGCCTGGGCAACAAAGTGAGACTCTGTCTCAAAAAAAAAAAAAAGATGTAGCAGTCATGAAATAGAAAGGGCTCAGAATGAGATTTTTAAACTACAAATGTTCATTTTCTGAGAGGCATAGTTAAACTATTCCAATTATTAATATAAATACTAATCACCCCCAGGCCTGTATTTGGAACTTTATATAAAATATTTTATTTTCACAATCCTAACTAGGCATGTTATTAGAAAAGGAAATGATGATCTAGTAAGACTGAAAGGTAATCTACCTTCCTCAAGAGATCTTACAGGTAACAAGAACTCCTGATGCATTTTCTACAGTCCATAGCCTACCTGGGTCTTCAGTCTTGTCAAAATTACAAGAGGCTAAAGTATATATACAGACTGCAATGAGTTAACACACGCTGTAGGATATCACTTCCAATAATCAAAATCTAAGGCCCAGAAAGCCAAATTAAAATTAGCAGATTAGTTAGAGCAAATAATAATTGAAATAATTTTGAGAGAAGTATCACCTAGGCCAAAATGAGACTTGTTTTTTTAAGAGATAGGGTCAACTCTGTTGCCCCAGGCTAGAGTACAGGGGTAACATCATAGCTCATTGTAACCTGAAACTACTGGGCTCAAGTGATCCTCCTGGCTCAGCCTCCAGTGTAGCCAGGACTCCAGGCATGTGCCACCATGCCCGGATAATTTTTTTATTTTTTGTAGAGATCTCCACATTCTAACTGCTGCCCCCCAGCCAACCTCCACCCCCTGCCCCCATACAGCAAAAAGGTATTATCCACAAATCTCAGGAGGGTGGGGCAAATAACTTGTCCAAGAATTCACAGCTAGTTAGTAACAGAGTTGGACCTGAACTCCAATCTGTCTTATTTCAAAGTTTGTACTTTTTTCACTTTCTCTACACTGCCTCAGTCTGGAATGACCAGGATTCCTAACATATGCCAGATCATATTTAATAATCAATAACTAATGTCCCACCTAATGATGAGCCTAGAAGAAAAACAGCCGTGTCAGACATTCATTAGTTACTTTATAAATCTGTAAGTCATTTAGGTTTTCAAGAAAAGAGGCTTCCTGACTGAACAGCAGGTTTGCCTATAGATTCAGGCAATCTCTCACTGATGTTCTGATTTTCCAATCTGACTCTGTTTTTAAAGACTACCCAAAACATTCAGGACCATTCCTGTACCCATTCAAGTTAATTGTACAATTCATATATAGTTGCATTTAATACCAAAATGTCTGTTGTTTAGCATCCTTATTTCCTCTTCCTAATCTCATGCTTTTTATTATTATATGTTTCATCTTGTTATTTACCCTTTCCCAGTCTTATTCATTATTGTAGCTTCAGCTATCTGCTCTTCTCAAGGAATTTACTTAATTTTGCCTAGACTTTTATACTGTCACTATGAAAAATAGTTAGTCTTTATTCTATCCCTACAGAACCTAAGCAATAGAAGAATGCTATTGGCCTCCTCTTTCCATCTTTTAAAGCATTGTTTATAAAGTTCTTTTTCAATAAATTCTATTTTAAAGTCAAACTAGTGTCAAAATGCTTTTATAAAATTTATATATTAGCCATAAAATCTCTACAGTCTGAATAAATAATGTATCATGGATTTATGTAGGCCAGCTTGTCCTGTTGCTGGAACAAAGGAGAACATGAACCTTTAATGGCTTCTCTTGGTCTACACGATCAAGTTCCAACATCTCAGCATGGCAGTGAAAGTCCTTCACAAAGTCTGGCCCACTCTCCCACCTTATCTTCTGTTAAATTTCCCATAAACACTACTCTCAAGATGCCAGACCTTGTCATAATTATCCAACGACTCCAGATGATTTCCAATCTCTATGCCTCTGCATTAGAGAGTTTCTCTGTTGGTGCCCTCCTCTACCTCCTCTTCACAAACTCTTCTACTCATTCTTCTTTCAAGCTCTCTAACTCCTTCAGAGCACAGTCAACTCTGTATTGTGGGTTCCACATCCATGGATTCAACCAACCATAGATCAAAAATATTGTGGAAATAGATGGATCTATACTGAACATGCACACACTTTTTCTGTCATTATTTCATAAACACTATAGTATAACAACTATTTACATAGCACTTATATCGTATTAGGTATTATAAGTAATCTAGAGATGATTTAAAGTATATACTGTGCATAGGTTATATGAACATACAGCACCATTTTATATAAGGGAATTGAGCCTCTGTAGATTTTGGTATCCAAGGGAGGTCCTGGAACAAATCTCTCAGAGATATCAAGGGATGACCGTATTGCTGGTCTCTCCTCTGGAGTCTCATATCTCTTATTAAAAACGTATCACAAGGCCAGGCATGGCAGCTCATGCCGGTAATCCTAGCACTCTGGGAGGCTGAGGTGGGCTGATTGCTCCAGATCAGGAGTTCGAAACCACCCTGAGCGAGACCCCATTTCTACTAAAAATAGAAAGAAATTAATTGGCCAACTAAAAATATATATACAAAAAATTAGCCGGGCATGGTGGCGCATGCCTGTAGTCCCAGCTACTTCGGAGGCTGAGGCAGTAGGATCACTTGCGCCCAGGAGATTGAGGTTGCTGTGAGCTAGGCTGACGCCATGGCACTCACTCTAGCCTGGGCAACGAAGTGAGACTCTGTCTTAAAAAAAAAAAAATGTATCACAAGGCTGGGCACGGCGGCTCACGCCTATAATCCTAGCACACTGGGAGGCCAAGGAGGGTGGACTGCTCAAGCTCAGGAGTTTGAAACCAGCCTGACCAAGAGAGAGACCCCCATCTCTACTATAAATAGAAATTAACTGGCTAAATAAAAAATATATATATAAAAAAATTAGCCAGGCATGGTAGCACATGCTATGTAGTCCCAGCTACTCAGGAGGCTGAGGCATTAGGATCACTTGAGCCCAGGAGTTTGAGGTTGCTATGAGCTAGGCTGACGCCAGGGCACTCACTCTGTTGCCTGGGCAACAGAGTGAGACTGTCTCAAAAATAAAAAAAAGTATCACTTATTAAATGTATCATTTATTTGTCTCACTCCTTAGACTCTTCTACCCTTCAGGGTAGAGGCTATGTATTATCTGTACCTAATTTCTAATGTATAACAGGAGATTAATTACAAGGAAGGAAGAATGACCACCATGAGGAAAGTGATTTACATGGATATAGTCATTCAGTAAATTAAGATTTACGAAGCACCTACTGAGTACTAGAAGGTATGAATGGTAAATAAAAGAGATGCAGTGCCCATTCTCTGAAGAGTTTATAGTCTAGAGCGAGACCCCATCTCTACTATAAATAGAAAGAAATTAATTGGCCAAACTAATATATATAGAAAAAATTAGCCAGGCATGGTGGCACATGCCTGTAGTCCCAGCTATCGGGAGGCTGAGGCAGAAGGAATGCTTGAGCCCAGGAGTTTGAGGTTGCTGTGAGCCAGGCTGATGCCACGGCACTCACTCTAGCCTGTGCAACAAAGTGAGACTCTGTCTCAAAAAAAAAAAAAAAAAGAAGAAGAAGAAGTATAAAGGAACAGTGCTGTGAATTAAAAAGTAAGAAGGAACCTACTATTTTAGATACGGTGGCAAGCAAATACTCTTTGAATTAACAATTTTGTTGAGAACTACAGGATAAGATCATTATCCTTTCACTATGCCTTTTAAGGCATTTCAGACTAAGGAACAAAACATGTAATGGCTCTTGGGTGGGAAAGAGTTTTGCCTGTTCTAAGGAATTTTTTTTTTTTTTTGAGACAGAGTCTCACTTTGTTGCCCAGGCTAGAGTGAGTCCCATGGCATCAGCCTAGCTCACAGCAACCTCAAACTCCTGGGCTCAAGCAATCCTACTGCCTCAGCTTCCCCAGTAGCTGGGACAACATACGCCAGTATGCCTGGCTAATTTTTTCTATATATGTTAGTTGGCCAATTAATTTCTGTCTATTTATAGTAGAGATGGGGTCTCGCTCTTGCTCAGGCTGGTTTCAAACTCCTGACCTGGAGCAATCCGCCCACCTCGGCCTCCCAGAGTGCTAGGATTACAGGCGTGAACCACTATGCCCGGCCTGTTCTAAGGAATTTCAAGAACAGTGTGGCTGGAGCAGAGTAAGGGGAGGAACTGCAGGAATGAGTTAGGCAAGGGCCAGATGGAGCAGGGCAAAGGTCATGCTGAGTATTTGAATTTTAATTTAAGTGCTAATGTAAATACAGTCATTGGAAGAGTCTAAGAAAGGGAGTGACATAATTCCATTCATTTTCAAAATATTTTTCTTGCTGTTGTATGAAAAATAGATGGGAAGAGGGTCACAAAAATGCAAAGATCACAGATGCTGGAAGTGACTTCACGTCAGGCCACATGATCCCAATTCTTCTAGCCATTTGGTCCAGTGCACATCATCTTCTAAGAAAATATTGCTATTAAATTTACCATGATTTGCATCCTTATTTCAATAAATCAATATTTAGAGCATAAAGTTTCTTAAAATCCCATCAATTCTGAGACAGGCATTATTAATAAGCCCGTTTTATAAGTAATAAACCAAGGTTTAGAAAGTTAGGCAATTTGCCTAAGTCATCTACTTGGCAAAAACCTGTTCCCTCCAGTTTTTGTCTTTGTTTTTAAGAGACATAGTCTTGCTCTGTCACCCAGGCTGCAGTACAGTGGTGCCATCACAGCTCACTGTAATCTTGAACTTCTTGGGTCAAGTGATTCTCCTGCCTCAGCCTCTCCAGAAGCTAGGACTGCCAATGCACACGCCACAACACCTGGCTAATTAAAAAAATTTTTTGTAGAGACTGGATCTCACTATGCTGCTCAGCCTGATCTTGAACTCCTAGCCTCAAGTGTTCCTTCCACCTCAGCCTCACAAAGCACTAGAATTACTGGAGTGAGCCACTGTACCCTGCCCCGTCCAGTTTTAAAGGAGGGACGGACCATCATCATTTGATGAAAACAGTATAACTACTATCCTAAAGAAAACAGCTACTATGTTCTATCATGGAATTGGGGAAGAAGGTTTGGGAAAAATACAAGGCCATTCAAAGGGGTAAAAATAGGCCAGGCGTGGTGGCTCATGCCTGTAATCCTAGCTCTCTGGGAGGCTGAGGCGGGTGGATTGCTCATGGTCAGGAGTTTGAAACTAGCTTGAGCAAGAGCGAGATCCTGTCTCTACTATAAATAGAAAGAAATTAATTGGCCAACTAACATATATATAGAAAAAATTAGCCGGGCACGGTGGCGCATGCCTGTAGTCCCAGCTACTTGGGAGGCTGAGGCAGAAGGATTGCTTGAGCCCAGGAGTTTGAGGTTGCTGTGAGCTAGGCTGACGCCATGGCACTCACTCTAGCCTGGGCAACAAAGCAAGACTCTGTCTCAATAAAAATAAAAATAAAAAACAAAAACAAAAACAAACAAACAAAAAAAGGGGTAAAGATAAATAAAGAACAAATAATGATTAAGTATGTTGTGAAAAATATTCAACCTTAGCTATGTTTAGCAAATGACTATTTTTTATCATTAAAGTATATAAAAGTCAATTTTTTTATTCTGTGGTGAAATATATACCAAGATAATGAGGGAAATTATAGCTAATATTAATAAATCAACTGCTGTTGTTCTTCTGGTGATTTTTAGATTAAATCTGCATATGAATATCACCAAACTGAGTAGAAAGCATTGACCTAGAAATTTCTTTTTCTTTTTTTTTTTTTTGAGACAGAGTCTTGCTTTGTTGCCCAAGCTAGAGTGAGTGCCGTGGCATCAGCGAAGCTCAGAGCAACCTCAAACTCCTGGCCTCAAGCTATCCTACTGCCTCAGCCTCCCAAGTAGCTGGGACTACAGGCATGTGCCACCATGCCTGGCTAATTTTTTCTATATATATTAGTTGACCAATTAATTTCTTTCTATTTACAGGAGAGACGGAGTCTCACTCTTGCTCAGGCTGGTTTCGATCTACTGATCTGGAGCAATCCACCCACCTCAGCCTCCCAGAGTGCTAGAATTACAGGTGTGAGCCGCCGCGCCCGGCCCTAGAAATTTCTTAATCAATCTAAAAATATCTTTAGGCAGAAATAAAAATAATTATGAATCTACAGTTAGAATGGCCTAATATTAGTTAGGAATTATCCTATCAGTTCAGTACAAATAGATTAAAAACCAAGAACTGGCCAGGAGTGGTGGCTCATGCCTGTAATCCTAACACTCTGGGAGGCCAAGGTGGGTGGATCGCTCACAGTCAGGAGTTTGAGACCAGCCTGAGCAAAAGTGAGACCCCATCTCTACTAAAAATATAAAGAAATTAGCTGGACAACTAAAAAAAAAATGCATATATATATAAATTAGCCGAGCATGGTGGCACATGCCAGTAGTCCCAGCTACTCAGGAGGCTGACGCCATCCCTTTACTAACAAAAGGAATTACAGCATAGGAATGACAGCATCAGATCTTACATACGAGTTCCTACCCTTATCAACATAAATATATATACATGTATCTGATTGCAAATAGCAGAAACTTAGCTTCAGATAATTCCTGCCAATGTCTCATCAATAGCTCTCTAAGTACAGGACCCCTACACTAGAACCACCAGCCCTGATGACCGCTTCAGTAAAAACATAGTCTACAGAAGGTTAGGAGGGGTCCTGAAGGATATTACGAAAAACAGAGAGAAGTTCACTTTTCCAATACCACCACCACTTCACCAAAGCAAAAGTCAAGAGAAATACCATTTCCCACCTTGACAGCTCTATCTGGCACCAAATTTCTGGAGCAAGGGCACACTACATGCTAGGACCTGAAGGCTGCCATCTGCTCTATGCTATACAAACAGGCCATTTCCTGGCAAGCTGGTAATAAAGCCTGATGTGATGAGTAAAACTTGGGCTTTGCTCCCAGGCTAAAGTGCCAAAAGAGAAGAGACAGGGGGACTCAGACAGAGTTTTACATCAGGTAAAACAGTGGGGCTTCTTTCTCTCACACATAGAACCTCATACAGATTCTAGGCAAGATATTTTCTCTTATTCCCTAGGATGAGGTTAAAGACATGCCAGGGAAATAGCCACAGGAGAAAAAAGTTTGTACACACAGCGCGGATTTATATGCTGTTCAAAGTCATAAGCTCATTTTTCCTTTGTCAACAAAGGGCCTAGGACTATCAACTTGGAACATTATTGAATATATGCTATCAGCTTACTAAAGCATTTTTTTAGGAAGCAGTTCACCACTCTTAGTTTGCATCTGTTCCTCCTTCCTGTGTATATATAAAAGCTAGATCACCTTTGCTGGGAGAAAGCACAAATCCCCCAGGTATCTATCTCAAGGAGACTGATCAAGAACAAACTCAGATTTACCTATACAGCATTCTAATGTCTGATAACCTATGTTCTTGCTCCCACTGAATTGAGTAGCTTTTAGCTAAACTAGTAATCACATAATACAAAAATATCAGTGTTCAATACAATACTAGTTAAGTAGTTATCATAGTCAGTATGCAGGGGAGCAAAATAAGATACCTGCAAAGCCTGAAAATATGATGACAAACTGAACAAAAATTTAGAACACAAATATATGAAAAGTGTTAACAGAAAAAGAAAATGATATTCATTTTGCATTCAGCAATTATCTACTGCATTATCTATTGCATTCTAGGTACCATACTCTCTGATAAAAATATAGACAGATGCAGCCTAATCTCTCATGGAACATATAAACCAGTAAGGAAGAATGACAATGAACAAGTAAATTACAACAGTGATGAGCGTTATGAAAGAAAAAAACAGAATGCTTTGAGAGTGTGTACTAGGGAACCTAAACTAGTTTTTTGTAGGGGACTGACATATATTTTCCTAGTTTAAGAATTAAATTTAGTGAGTAATGTACGTGTTCTGCCCAGAGCGTTTAAAAGCAATGTGCTCCAGACAAGGTCCTTGTGATAAACAAGGCTGTTGCCTAGAGGCATAACAAAGGACCTGAGCTGCAAGTAAGCAAGAGCTGCCCAGCCCCACGGCAATGGGGGTCTGGAGGCCACATGATAAACACACTGTTCCTGTGATTGCTGCTCAAACCCCATAAGATGGCTGGTTACTCAATGACGGGTAAGACCCCTCAAGGGAGGCGTGACCTAAGCCATGCACAGCCACAGGGGGTCAGCCTAAGATCTTAGGGGGTCACCCTAAGAGAAGCTGGGGATGAGAAATGCTCCCTGTGGCTACCTTGCCCATCCCTGCTAACCTCGATCCTTGGTGGGTGATCTATGCCTACCGCCTAGAGCAACCACCTGGAAATTCTGAGCCTGGGGATATCTGCTTCCCTAGGGCTACGTATTCCAGAATTTATGGCCATTGCTGAAATGCCTAAGTGGTTATGTTCAAGGAACTATCTTTAAATTTTTAGAGTATAAAAATAAAACTGATCTGGTGTATTATTACTCAAGTCAACCGTCTGTATGTGTGTCCGCATTTTTCTTTGTGTTCTGCGTTTGTGTTTTGTGCTCTGTGTTCATCCTCCGTCCTGTAAACGGGCCATGACAGTTTTTGTTTTTGGTGGGGGAGGGGAGCCACATATGCTATATAGCTAGGAGGAGGAAAGCTAAAAACACAAAAAAAGTCTTGTCACCAGCATTAGCCAGAGAAAATTTTAAAATCTAGCCAATCCTCTTGTAAAGTATATCCCTACTATGAAAAAATACATCAAATTCCAGAAACCTCCTGAATATAAACCTGATTATAACCTACACTCCATGTAATAAACCTTCCTACCTAAAAAGGAATTACTACTTACCTAAGACTAGTATACAATTCACTCTGCAGCTGTATTTCCCATTATACAAATAAATAAATAGACATTCTGGTCTGTTAACCAAGATTCTGTGAGACTAGTTAGTGAGTTTGCCTTTGGGGGCCTGATCAATTCTAGGTGACGAGAATGGGGCCGGGTGCAGTAGCTCATGCCTATAATCCTAGCACTCTGGGAGGCCAAGGCGGGAGGATCACTCGATGTCAGGAGTTCGAGACCATAGCAAGATTGAGACTCTGTCTCTACTAAAAAAAATAGAAAGAAATTAGCTGGACAACTAAAAATCTATATAGAAAAAATCAGCCAGGCATGGTGGTACATGCCTGTAGTCCCAGCTACTCAGGAGGCTGAGGCAGAAGGATTGCCTGAGCCCAGGACTTTGAGGTTGCTGTGAGCTGGGCTGATGCCACAGCACTCTAGCCTGGGCAATAGCGCAAGACTCTGTCTCAAAAAGAAAAAAAAAAAGAATGGGTGCTAAAACTGAGTTTCCGGAAGAATAAGGTTAATGACTGATCTTGAACTGTGTTTCATCAATGATCAGTCAGTCAACCCATCTCTATTACATTTCTACCTCTGCTCTCTGTAATTTCAACAAATAGAATATCAGAAAGTGCTAAGGAATAGTTAAAAATCTGCTAAGAAAAGAACCTGAGCATAGTGGGAACTCATAATTCCTTGTTAAAGGAATAAATGAACAATAAGCTTACAGAGGTTCATCATTCCCTCTAAATTGAGTTGCTGAGTTGTAAAGGAGGCAGTGACAAGAGCCACAGAAATAGCAAAGTTCTTCAAAGAAGCGTGTGTGTGTGTGTGTGTGTGTGTGTGTGTAAAAATATACATACGTACCTGCACTCAAAGCAATACCAGTGCCACGATGACAAATGGACATTGCCATGGGAAGAGACCAACTGCAAAGAAACACACAAACACAATTTAAGAAGGAAAATATGACAACATAGTATAGAGTCCATCTTGGCAAAGAGAATATAAACTAATTCTGAAATGGACCCTATTTTAGCTCTCACATTCTTGTGTTTCCACTTTCTAATTTGAAAATAAGAAAACTGATCTAAAGAGTTATATCCCCCCCCCCTTTTACCAAACTATATCACTGATAGAGCTAAGAAGAGAAAACAATTGTAACTCAAAACTTCTTTCACAAGAAGAAACATGGTTTAAAGATACTAATTAAAGTTGGTACAATTACGGCCAGGCAATGTGGCTCATGCCTATAATCCCAGCACTTTGGGAGGCCAAGGTGGCAGGACTACTTGAGCCCAGGAGTTTAAGGCTGCAGCAAGCTATTGACTACACCACTGCACTCCAACCTGGGTGACAGAGGGAAACTCTGTCTCTCAAGAAAAAAAAAAAGTTGGTACAATTTGAAATAATTGCTAGATACAACCACTTGGGTACTTCTATTTCTTTAGTCATATCACTGAAATGAAAGAAAACCTAGCAAGCTTTATTTACCCATGGTTTTATGTGATATATGGACATCCTTAAATTCTCCCTTATTGGCCAGGTGCGGTGGTTCACGCCTGTAATCCTAGCACTCTGGAAGGCCGAGGCTGGCAAACTGCTCGAGGTCAGGAGTTCAAAACCAGCCTGAGCAAGAGTGAGACCCTGTCTCTACTATAAATAGAAAGGAATTAATTGGCCAACTAATATATATAGAAAAAATTAGCCAGACATGGTGGTGGATGCCTGTAGTCTCAGCTACTTGGGAGGCTGAGGCAGCAGGATTGCTTGAGCCCAGGAGATTGAGGTTGCTGTGAGCTAGGCTGATGCCACGACACTCACTCTAGCCTGGGCAACAAAGCGAGACTCTGTCTCAAGAAAAAAAAAAAAAAAATTCTCCCCGCAAAATATCCAAATTGAGCATACCACTTATTCCTAAAAAATTATCAATCTCAAATTTTTACATCCAATTTCCCAGATTTAGTATATATCTCTTAATCCACAGTAGCTCTAAAATGCTTTCTCATCGAATCTCTTTTAAAATCATGAATCATCAATTTGCCAGAGTGTTTCCATAAAAGAACAACCAACATTGTTATTCTAGACCTAGTTCTCATGCTCAAAAGAGAACTGGTTGGTAAAATGAAAAGAAAAGAAGTCTTTGGAGAAAGTTAACATTCATCTTGGAATGTTAGCTTAGCGAAGGAATACTGAGCATAATCAGACCACATACTCAAAACTTTAAAGAGAAACAACTTAAGGAGATTGAAAAGATCTCAATAAGAAATCCTACCTACAAAATGAAAATGGTAACAATGAGTAATAAACGAGTAATGTCCAAAGAAACCAAAAAACTGGCTATATACTACTCTGATTAACTCAGATTTAACAAGAAAAATATAAAATGTAGAAGAGCCACATAAACCAAGTACAAAGAGAGAACAATGGCATAATTTGGGAAGAAAAATCAGGAGACTGAAACCCAAATGAGCTGAGGCTTGCAAAAATCTTCAAGGACAACAAAAAAGAGCTTTTAAAATTGTATTCTGGGAAAGAAAGCCTCCTAACTGGAAGGGACAATCTTATGCTAATTGATGACAGAGTGAGAAACAGATTGTGCAACCATTTTATATGTTAAAGAGAATGCTCATCAGAATGAAAAAGACAGAACAAATATTGATTTGAAAGAACTGAAACCGTAAAGAGGTGAGGAAATTGTAAAATATCACTTTAAATTCCAAATGCACTTACAGCTCCTGGCCGGGATGAATTAAATCCCATGACTGAAGGCACTAATGGAAGAAATATACACTGTTTTGGTAATCTTTGAGAAATATTGGTATGGAAAGTGGAAGTAATGTGACATAAAACTGCTGACTTCAAATGTTACCCTAAATTTCAAAAATGGTTAAAATCATAACATGGTTAGTCTACTACTGAGTAGATAAAAGAGATTTTATTTTCCAAAATTAACTGTAGTTTATTTTTGTAGTTATCATTCCAGTCCCCCATGATTTTCCAGAATCTTGTCATTTCTCGTCAGGCAAGTATTTAGCCCCTACCCTCGAACCCTGGCAGGACTTCATGATTGATTGCCCTCAAGCAACAGAATGCAACAGAAGTGATGCTATATGACTTATGCATTTCCCTTCCCTCCCTCTTGTTATGAGGAAGCCCAAAGAAGCCTATGCAGAGAGATCATGTGGAAAGGCCCATTTGGAGAGAAATAAGGGCCCTCTCCAACAGCAAGAATCAACCCAAGATGTGTGAGTGAATAGATCTTCAGATTAATTCAGCCCCTAGCCTTTGTGTTTTTCAGCTAGACCCCACACATCATGGAGCAGAGTACAAGTTGTCCTCACTATTCCCTGTTCAAACACTGGAGTTATAGAAAATCAAAATTATTTTAATTCACTTACAGAAAAGGTAATCACTAGGAGCCAATATGATTTCTCTTAGGAAAAAAAATTTTTTTCAGGAAATACTGAGATCCATATCTTATTTATCTTTGCATTTCCAACTCCTGAAAGAGCACCAAGTATACTGTGAGCAATAAAAACAAAAATCTACTGACATGAACTGTATTAATTTTATTTACTTTTTTGACTTTGATAGTAGAATGTTAATCAAAGGAAAGCCAGAGACACTAAATAAATGAATTTCAGCAAGTGATCTAGCAATTGCACTGCAAACAATACCATAAAAAAAAAAAGGATTTCTCTAGAGATTACAAATGGCCAATAAGCACACGAAAAGATGCTTAACAACCCTCATCATTTACTTCCAGGCCTCTTCCAAAAAACTCTAAAAGTTGGTAACAGAAAATATGATTTTTCAGCCGGGCGCGGTGGCTCACGCCTGTAATCCTAGCTCTCTGGGAGGCCAAGGTGGGCGGATCGTTTGAACTCAGGAGTTCGAGACCAGCCTGAGCAAGAGCGAGACCCCATCTCTACTATAAATAGAAAGAAATTAATTGGCCAACTAATATATATAGAAAAAATTACCGGGCATGGTGGCACATGCCTGTAGTCCCAGCTACTCAGGGAGGCTGAGGCAGCAGGATTGCTTGAGCCCAGGAGTTTGAGGTTGCTGTGAGCTAGGCTGACGCCATGGCACTCACTCTAGCCTGGGAAAGAAAGTGAGACTCTGTCTCAAAAAAAAAAAAAAAAGAAAGAAAGAAAAGAAAATATGATTTTAGATATCTCAGATATCTTACCCTGACATGTCACTCTGGAAACAGCACCATGTTCCCTGCTGTTTCTTTTTTTTTTTTTCACAAGTATATCTGGAGTTACATAACTAGAAAAGCAAACTAAGTAGTGAAAGACTAACCTCAACAACCCACTACCATTCTTTACATGACCTGTGAAAAAAAGACAAAGGTTTTAAATATAGATTGAGAATAATTTGGGAAGTTCTTCATCATTATAATGCTCACTCTCTTAAAAAAAAAAGTTTCACCATTAAGTAGCAAGAATTGAGATCACTTATTAGCCTCCTGTTTTAGCAGAATGTCTTGTTTCTACAATCAGGATTATTCCTGGAATCTGGCTTGCAAAAAACTGAAGGGTTGTGGTATTTGTGGAGGTGGTTAAAAAATGGCCAGCCTCCTGGCAGGAACCCAAATAAAGAGGGTAGCAGAGCTTAGGATGATTTGCTGGGTTAGCTTTAAAAAAAAAAAGAGATCTACAGGGACTTTTCTTGGAAGACACCAGCAAAAATAGATATCAACGCCACTTCTGAGGACAAGATAAACAGATGTATGTAAGTATATATGTATATACTTACATACATGTATATGGTGTGTGCATGTCTATGTGTGAAACTGTATACATATATATTCTATCTCTACTGGGAGAAACTAGAAGCAATTATATCCTGGTAGCAATGAGCACATCTAGCACCCAGATATTGATTTCACAGGAGACATCTTGAAGAATTCCTATTGGTCAAGTCTGGGACAATTTGAACACCAAAATACATATTAACAGAGTATAACCCTTTGGGCAAAATAAGAATCCTTGAATCCATACTGATAAAGAAAGTAAGCTTTACTCTATCATAATAAATCAATCTAGAAGGTATATGGAGTTAGAAAAATTACAATTTGGTAACCATCACAGTAATAACTGATTTAGGTAATTACCACCAGCAGATACCAGTGAGTAAACATCTGACAAGAAATAGAGTATTCAGAGTTTCAAGGTGTCTTCCCACAAAATACATATTAACTAATAAATACAACATCCTTATTGAGTAACTTTACAGTGGAGAAACCTAGCAGACACATCTCAACCAGTGATACAAGTTAACATCACCAGTAATGGGATAAATCATCATCATATGCCTCCTGATATAATGTACTCAGAAGAGTACAGTATCACTTCAGGGGTATTCCTGCCAAAAATGAATAAATCACAAGAAAACATCAGACAAACCCAAACTGAGAAACATTCTAAAAATACCAATGTCATAAAAGGAAAGACTAAAATACTGTTCCATACTGAAGGAGATTAAAGAGACATGACAAATAAATGTAATACATAATTTTAGGTTTTATCTTAGACATATAAAGGACATAAATGGGAAAACTGAAAATTTTGAATGGAATCTGAAGTTTAGATAGTAACACTGGATCCATGTTAAATTTCCAGTGTGATGGTTTTATTGTAGAAAGTGTCTTCCAATTGAGGAAACACATACCCAAGTATTAAGGAGTTGTGGTAGACAGTCCTTCTAAAGATGTCCACGTTCTAACCCCTAAAATCTGTGAATATATTATCTTTTATGGCAAAGGGAAATTAAAGTTGCAAATGAAATTAAGGTTGCTAATAAGCTGACCTTAAAATAAGAAGACTATCTGCAACACTCAGATGTGCCCAGTGTAATTCCAAGGGTCTTTAAATGTAAAAGAGGCTGGCAGAATAAGGAAGTCAAAGAGATGTGATGATGGAAGTAAGGTCAGCATCAAGTGATAGAAGAACTCAGTCCACTATTGCTAGTTCTCAAGATAGAGGAAGGAGGCCACAAGCCAAGGATTTCAAGTAGCCTATAGAATATGCAAAAGACAAGGAAATGGATTCTTCTTTAGAGCCTCCAGAAGGGAACATAGCCCTGCCAACACCTTGATTTTAGCCCAGGGAGACTTGTGTCAGACTAATAAATCTGTGTTGTTTTAAGTCACTAAGTTTGTAGTAATTTGTTATAATAGCAAATAGAAAACTAATATAGACTGTTGTGCCTGGAAGGGGAGTGCTGCTATAACAAAGTATTGGTACCCAACAATATAAAGTGGCTTTGGAATTGGACTGTGGGAAGAGACTAAAAGAATTTTTAGGACCATGATAAACAAAAAAAGGCACCCTACATTGCCTTGAATAAATTGTTAGTAGAAGTATGGATGTTGACCAGGCAGTGGCCCACGCTGGTAGTCTTAGCATGCTGGGAGGCCGAAGAGAAAGGATCGCTTGAGGTCAGTTTGAGACCAGCCTGAAAGAGACCCATCTCTACCAAAAATAGAAAAATTAGCCACGTGTTGTGGCATGCACCTATAATCCCAGCTCCTTGGGATGCTGAGGCAGGATTGCTTGAGCCCAGGAGTATGAGGTTGCAGTGAGCTACAATGACGTCATTGTACTCTATCCGCGGTGACAGAGTAAGAAATTGGAACCCTCATGCACTGCTGGTGGGAAAGTAAAATGGTGTAATCACTTTGGAAAAGTCTGGCATTTCCTCAAAATGTTACACATAGAGTTATATCATGCAGCAATTCTACTCCTAGATGTATACCCAAGAGAAGTAAATATGTCCACACAAAAACTTATATACACATGGTCACAGCAGCATTATTGATAATAGCCAAAAATTGGAAACCGCTTAAATGTCCGTCAATTGACGGATGAGTAAATAAAATGTGGTACGTCCATACACTGGAATATTATTCAGCCATAAAAAGGAACAAAGTACTGACACATGTTAAAATATGGATGACTTTATAAAAACATTATGCTAGCCAGGAGCAGAGGTTCATGCCTGTAATTCCAGCGTTTTTAGAGGCCAAGGTGGGAGGATTGTTTGAGGCCAGGAGTTTGAAACCAACCTGGGCAACAAAGCAAGATGCCATCTCTATCAATAATGATAAAACTAGCCAGGAGCAGTGGCTCGCACCTGTAATCCTAGCACTCTGGGAGGTGAGTGGGCGGATCACTCAAGGTCAGGAGTTCGAAACCAGCCCGAGTAAGAGCGAGACCCCGTCTCTGTAAAAATATAAAGAAATTAATTGGCCAACTAAAAATATATAGAAAAAATTAGCCAGGCATGGTGGTACATGCCTGTAGTCCCAGCTACTCAGGAGGGTAAGGCAGAAGATCGCTTGAGCCCAGGAGTTTGAGGTTGCTGTGAGCTAGGCTGATGCCACGGAACTCTAGCCCGGGCAACAGAGACTCTGTCTCAAAAACAAAAAAATGCTGTTAAAAATATGGATGTTAATTCAGCCAGTGAGGGCTCAGAAAGAAATGAGAAATACTTTATTAAAAACTTGTGGGCCGGGCGCGGTGGCTCAAGCCTGTAATCCTAGCTCTCTGGGAGGCCGAGGTGGCGGATCATTTGAGCTCAGGAGTTCGAGATCAGCCTGAGCAAGAGCGAGACCCCATCTCTACTATAAATAGAAAGAAATTAATTGGCCAACTAATATATATATAGAAAAAATTAGCCGGGCATGGTGGCACATGCCTGTAGTCCCAGCTACTTGGGAGGCTGAGGCAGCAGGATTGCTTGAGCCCAGGAGTTTGAGGTTGCTGTGAGCTAGGCTGACGCCACGGCACTCACTCTAGCCTGGGCAATAAAGTGAGACTCTGTCTCAAAAAAAAAAAAAAAAAAAACTTGTGGGCCTGGCCAGGCACGGTGGCTCACACCTGTAATCCTAGCACTCTGGGAGGCCAAGGCTGGCAGATTGTTCGAGGTCAGGAGTTCAAAACCAGCCTGGGCAAGAGTGAGACCTGTCTCTATTATAAATAGAAAGAAATTAATTGGCCAACTAATATGTATAAAAAATTAGCCAGGCATGGTGGTGCATGCCTGTAGTCCCAGCTACTCGGGAGGCTGAGGCAGTAGGATCGCTTGAGCCCAGGAGATTGAGGTTGCTGTGAGCTAGGCTAATGCCATGGCGCTCACTCTAGCCTGGGCAACAAAGGGAGACTCTGTCTCAAAAAAAAAAACAAAAACAAAAACAAAACTTGTGGGCCTTTTGTTACGACAGGGGGCCTGTTTGTTTTCTATGGCAAATATATTTAAAAAAAAAAACTTGTGGAAAGGGGACCTTGATATATAGTGGCAGAAAGTTTAGCAGAATTATGTCCTGTTGTAATGTGGAAAGCTGCATTTACTGAAGGCATAACTTGGTTTCTTCCTGCAGCTTATAGTAAAATGCAAAAGGAAAAAGAGAGACTGAGGGAAAAACTGTTAAACAAAAAGGAACCAGGACTTAATGATTTGGGAAACTCTCAGCCTTTCCAGTTGCAAAAAAAACCTAAAATTAAGAAATTTACTGTCAAAACAGAAAAAGCCAAGGGTGTGGACATATAACCTTTTGTTAATACCTCAAAAAGATCAAAAGGACAGAATGAATATTCAATCATACAACAGGCTCTTTGAGGAGATTAAGCACGTTACTAATAGATCCACTCCCCCACCCCCATCTCAGCAGAAGCCAAAAATAGAGATGGGATTATTTAGGAAAGATCTCTAGGGGAGTCTCTTATCTAATTAGAGCAAATCCCCATGACAAACATAGGTTCTTGAGAATGTTATAGCAACAAAAATATTGCCAGGATGCACTAAAAGTTAGAAAAGATGAAAAGAAGGCCTTTCACCCCTAAAATTCTACAGACAAGAAATAGGTTATTAAAACTACTCAGCAGCTAAAACACATGCCACCTTTCAAGAACAAGGAAAGATGGATGGTGAAGCCATATGCCCAGAGGGCAGAGCCAATAGCTCCAAAGGATTATTATCAGGCCTTGAAAGCAAATGGAGTTTACTTGCTGGATTCAAAATTGTTTGGAACCAGAGACTCCTTTTTTCCTTCCATTTTCTCACTCTTTTAATAGGAATGTATACAACTATTCTATGTCTGTACTTTGGGAGCAGGTAATGTGTTGCTTGAGTTTCACAAATGAGAAAACTTGCCTCAGGTGGAATTATACCCAGAGCCTCATCCATATCTGATTTAGATCGTCAGATTTACATGAAATCTTAAGACTTTGAGCTGCTGCTGTAATGGGTTAAAACTTTTGGGGTCACTGGGATGGGGTCAATGTATTTTGCACATGGGACAGACATAATCTTTGAGGGCTAGAAGGTAGACAGTGGTAGGCCAATAATGCACCCTGCCAACAGTGTCAATGTCTTAAATCCCAGAACCTATGAATATATTACCTCTACCACAAAAGGAACTTTGTGTATATGATTAAATTAAGGGCCCGGCAATGGAGAAATTACCCTGGATTAATTACTTGGGTGGGTCCAAATGTAATCACCAGGATCCTTGAAAGTAGAAGAGGTTGGCAGAAGAAGAGGTCAAAGTGACACAAAGTGAGGAGTCTGCTGCTGCTTGCTTTGATGATGGAGAAAGGCAGCCATAAGCTAAGGATGTGGGTGGCCTCTAGAAGCTAGAAAAAAGAGCCTCTGGAAAAGAATGCAGCCCCCTGCAAACATCTTAATTTTAGCCTAATGAGACTCATGTCACACTTCTAACCTACAGAATAGTAAGATAATAAACTCATGTTATTTTAAGCCACTAAGTTTGTGAAAAACTTGTTACAGCAGCAATAGAAAAACAATATTGGAGTAATAGGGCATTGTTTCTAGAACTACTTTTCTTTTCTTTTTAAATCCATGTTGAAATAAAACTTGTTCTTAAATCATTCAGACATGTTAACAAGCTGGGAATCTGCATAAAGGTATACGGAACTATATTATTTCTGTAATTTTTATATAAACTTGGAATTGTTTCAATTTTTTAAAAATTAATTCTGTTTTGGCTTACCAGAATTTTCTGAACAATAGTTTTGCAGAACAGATTACCCTTATAAGGCTAGACAACAGAATTTAATCATCTCCATATAAAAAAAGACCTGAGACTTCAAGCTATACTACAAGGCCATAGTAACCAAAACAGCACGGTACTGGCACAAAAACAGAGACATAGACCAATGAAACAGGACTGAAAACCTAAATATAAAACCATCTTCATATTGTCATCTGATCTTTGACAAAGCAGACAAAAAACATTGGGGAAAAGAATCCCTATGCGATAAATGGTGCTGGGAAAATTGGATAGCCACATATAGAAGACTGAAGCAGGATCTGCACCTCTAACCAAAACCAACTCACAATGAATATCAGACTTAAATCTAAGGCATGAAATTATAAGAATTCTAAAAGAAAATGGTCCGGGCGTGGTGGCTCATGCCTGTAATCCTAGCACTCTGGGAGGCCGAGGCGGGCGGATCGCTCAAGGTCAGGAGTTCGAAACCAGCCTGAGCAAGACCCCGTCTCTACAGAAAATAGAAATAAATTAATTGACCAACTAAATATATATATACAAAAAATTAGCCAGGCATGGTGGTGCATGCCTGTAGTTCCAGCTACTCGGGAGGCTGAGGCAGTAGGATCATTTGAGCCCAGGAGCTTGAGGTTGCTATGAGCTAGGCTGATGCCATGGCACTCACTCTAGCCTGGGCAACAAAGTGAGACTCTGTCTCAAAAAAATAAAAAAGAAAAGAAAATGAAAGTAACATTCATCAGGTGTTGGGCAGGTGGTAAGAGGTGGAGCGGATGGGTAGATTCATACCTAACAGGGGGATGCACACTGGGGGATGGGCATGCTTATAGCTCTCACTTGGGCAGTGCAATGGCAACATATATATAACCAAAGCCTTTGTATTCCCATAATTTTCTGAAAATAATGATAAAAAATAAAAAGAATATTTCTCTTATAGACATCAGCCTAGGCAAAGAATTTATGAATAAGACCCCAAAAGCAATCACAACAACAACAAAAATAAATAAATGGGACCTGATCAAATTAAAAAGCTTCTGCACAGCCAAGGAAACTATCGTTAGAGCAAATAGACAACCTACAGAAGGGGGGAGAATATTTGCATGCTACACATCCAATAAAGGGCTGATAACTGGAATCTACATAGAACTCAGGAACATCAACAAGAAAAAAATCAAACAACCCCATTAAAAAGTGGGCAAAGGACATGAACAGAAACTTTTCAAAAGAAGACAGACTAATGGCCAAGAAACATATGAAAAACTGCTCAATATCTCTAATTATCAGGGTAATGCAAATCAAAACCACAATGAGATATTACTTAACTTCAGTGAGACTGGCTTTTATCAAAAAGTCCCAAAACAACTAATGTTGGCATGGTTGTTGAGAGATAGGAACACTCATACACTGCTGGAGGGACTGCAAATTAGTACAACCTCTATGGAAAGTAATATGGAGATATTTCAAAGAACTAAAACTATCATTTGATCCAGCAATCCCACTACTGGGTATTTACCCAAAGGGCATTCTATAATAAAAACATCTGAATGTCTTTCATTCTATAATAAAAACACGTGAATGTTTATAGCAGCACAATTCACAATTGCAAAGATAACAACCCAAGTACCCATCGATACATGAGTGGATTAATAAAATGTGGTGTATGTACACCATGGAGTACTACTCAGCCATAAAAAAAGAAGAACTACCCCTTATATGATTCTGGATGGAGCTGGAGCCCATTCTTCTAAGTGAAGTACCACAAGAATGGAAAAACAAGTACCACATGTACTCACCATCAAATTGGTACTAATTAATCAATACTCATGTGCACATATGAAAGTAACATTCATCAGGTATTGGGCAGGTGGGAGGAGGTGGAGTGGATGGGTAAACTCACACCTAACAGGTGCAATGCACACCGGGGGATGGGCATGTTTATAGCTCTCATTTGGGCAATGCAATGGTAACACATATATAACCAAAGCCTTTGTATCCCCGTAATTTTCTGAAAATAATGATAAAAATAAAAAGAATATTTTTCAAATTATAAAAGTAATTTACACAGATTATAGAAAATATAATAAAATAAAAAGCACTCATAGTTCTATAATTCAAAGCTATTCATTCTTTTTTTTTTTTTTTTTGAGACAGAGTCTCACTTTGTTGCCTGGGATAGAGCGCCATGGCGTCGGCCTAGCTCACAGCAACCTCAAACTCCTGGGCTCAAGCAATCCTCCCGCCTCAGCCTCCTGAGAGGCTAGGACTACAGGCATGTGCCACCAAGCCCAGCTAATTTTTTTTTCTATATATATTAGTTGGCCAATTAATTTCTTTCTATTTATAGTAAAGATGGGGTCTCACTCTTGCTCAGGCTGGTTTCAAACTTCTGACCTTGAGCAATCCGCCCGCCTTAGCCTCCCAGAGTGCTAGGATTACAGGCGTGAGCTACCATGCCCGGCCCAAAACCATTCATTCCTAACTCTATGCAATAGTAACTTACTTATTTTATAATGACAGGAATCATGCTATAATACTTAAAAAATTCTCCTTCTTTTACTTATTGCTACATCAGAAATGTTTTCTTATGTTATTAAACATTATTTAAAGTTAAAAAAAAAAAGGCTGAGATAACCCTTATAATAGCTCCCTCTACCCTGAAGGGTTCACTTCACCTATATAGCTGTACTTCAACTGAGTAAAAGTGAGAGAAATACCAGGTAGGCCAACCTATAGAACTTTCACCCACTACTTCTAGATTCTCTAGTTCCAGATCCCTTCCTTACCCGTAGATAGAGATATGGGGAGATACAGGACGGTTTGAACTTGTGTTCTTATTCCAGAACCGCTCCATCTCTTCTTTAGCTGTGGTCCCCAGGGGAACAGCACTAAAATAAAAACAGAAAATTTTAAAAGAATTGAAAGTTAGCTTGGTTTACTATTTTGATAAGGAAAACCCCATCTATTACTTGGCGCATCAGCCACCTGATCCGGAAGACCTGCATCAACATAATACTAACCTATTACCTGACACATCAACTAACCTATTACCTGGCTCGTTAGCCACTTGAGACCCCCAACCCTCAGACCATCCCAACTTTATAAAAGTGGGAAAAATTGAGTAGATGGGGCTTAGAATTTGGTGGTGAAATCCCTCTGAGGCCACCAGTGAATAAACTTTGATTCTCTCTCTAGGTTTGTCCTCAGGACCACCCACTGTTAACACTTGCTGTAACAATTTTGCATAACAAAAAGTTTTATTAAAAATGGTATGGTGGACTGGACAAATCTACTATATTAGGAAAACATATTCCTTCACTTGAACTTATTTTTATGCCAAGTTTGATTCAGTTAATAACCCAATATCTGATGAGGTCCTATTGGAGGAAACATGCTTTCCAATCCCACCAATATACAGGTCTGGCAATGAAAGCCCAACTTCTTTCTTGCTATGCTATAGGGCAAGTGCAACATTTCAAAACAACTGAAATAAATGGATTACCCTTTTCCCAGGCCACAGGTGCCACAGGTAATCTCACAGATTACCATCTGCACTCATTTGGCTTTTCTTTTTTTTTTTTTGAGACATAGTCTCTCTGTTGCCGGGGCTAGAGTGCCGTGTTGTCACCTAGCTCATAGCAACCTCAAACTCCTGGGCTCAAGCAATCTTCCTGCCTCACCCTGTAGCCTGGGCAACAAAGTGAGACTCCGTCTCCAAAAAAAAGAAGAGAATCAGATATCAAACAAGGAATCAAGACGGCAGAGCAAATCAATGAAATTAAATATAGCAGAAAAGCTGAAAGTAAGAAAAATTAAGAAAAGACCAAATAAATATCTTTCCTTCTACTACTAGATGAGAAAAATAGTAATCACAATTACTAAAGTTTCTTTTTTTTTTTTGAGACAGAGTCTCACTTTGTTGCCCAGGCTAGAGTGAGTGCCGTGGTGGCAGCCTAGCTCACAGCAACCTCAAACTCCTGGGCTCAAGCAATCCTGCTGCCTCAGCCTCCCAAATAGCTGAGACTACAGGCATGAACCACCATGCCCGGCTAATTTTTTCTATATATATTAGGTGGCCAATTAATTTCTTTCTATTTATAGTAGAGACAGGGTCTCGCTCTTGCTCAGGCTAGTTTTGAACTCCTGACCTTGAGCTATCTGCCCACCTCGGCCTCCCAGAGTGCTAGGATTACAGGCGTGAGCCACCGTGCCCAGCCAATTACTAAAGTTCAACCAACTGTCTACAACTGCCCGCTTTCATACATATCTCCCAAATCTAAGACAACCTATTGCTTTTTCCTAAGGGAAAAAAAAGAATAATCTCCAGACTTAAAAACTTTTTTTTTTTTTTTTAAACTCCTGGCCTCAAGCAATCCCACTGCCTCAGCCTCCTGACTAGCTAGGACCACAGGCATGCACCACCATGCCCGGCTAATTTTTTATATATATATTAGTTGGCCAATTAATTTCTGTCTATTTATAGTAGAGATGGGCAAAAACTTACTTTCGGATACACAGCTGAGGACTAAGGTGAGCTCGGAGACAATGACGGCCAACATGTCTGCAAGATGAGAGAATCAAGAATCAATACACATTTAAAGATCAACTTCAGTATATCAACTTCTCTATTTCTGTAGTGTATTAGACTTAGGGGTGAAGGATTAAAAGATGAAAATAACAACACAACCTGTCCTTGAGATCATTTTCTAGTCGGAAAGCTACAACTCTAAGTAACCCAAGAATAATCAGAAATATTACCTACAAATGCAAACTGTTTTAACTGAACACAAATAATAAGGAAAAAATAAGGTAAAAGAATAATCAGAGTTGGTAATGTTCAACAAAGAAATATATTATAGAAAGTGATTTTTTTTTAAAGCTAGGTCTTATAGGAGGTGATGATTAAAAGACAGGGCTAACAAAAAAGCAGAATAAGCCACTGGCAACAGTAAGCATATAGCTTAGCTACAGCAGAGACTTGCCACAAATGGATGAATTAAAAAGGCTGAAAAACAAGGGGTTTGTGGAGAGAGGGTCCTGAATATTAAGCCAGGTCATTTCAGGAACTACCATCAAGTTCCAGACAACCTGGATGAATTTCAAGTCCAAAATTTTCTCCTATAATAGTACAAAAAAGGGTGGGGGTGGCAGGGAATGAATGAATGGATAATAGAAAAAAAATAGTGCAAAAATGTAAGAATGCAAATTTTTTTTCCAACCCATGAAAAGGTATTTAAAGAGGATACACACGTTTTCTACTAATAAGTTGCTATTTTTGAAATGTAGACATCAGTTCCACAATTGCTTTCCTAGTCAAAATACAAGATGTGCCCAGGCATTCTATCTAAGGAGAATTTAACTAATCCAAAGTTTACACAATATAGGTTGAACATCCTTAATCTGAAAATCCAAAATCTGAAATGCTCCAAAATCCAAAATTTTTGAGCACCAACACAATGCTCAAAGGAAATGCTCATTGGAGTGTTTCAGATTTCGGTTTTTGGTATAGTGATGCTCAATTGGTAAGTATAATGCAAATATGCAAAAATCTGAAATCCTAAACACTTCTAGTCCCAAGCATTTTGGATAAAAGATGCTCAACCTGTATTATGAAAAACAAACGACCGCTATACTCATTAGTCACATCACTGTAACAAATCTTTCCAAAAACATTTAAGGTGATCAGAGTGAAGTTCTGGGACTAAAACTTAAATATATATTGATTCTACAAAAGTTTATTGCATTATCTACTATGCACAAATTACTACAGGGATAAAAGATCTCATTAAATCCCATGATCTTTTAAAAGAGCTCCTGATGTCCCTCATACCGCTGATATTAGATACACAATTTCAAAAGACCTATGCTTTATACTAGTACCCTAGAAGGGCCCACTATTTGAAGCAAAAAAATCCAACCAATACTTCCTTCTTTGGCTCTTCCCTCTTTCCAGCTTTGGAGGCAAGAGGTGAATACAGACATTGTGTACCCAAGGCTCACAGAAATAAGTGGGAACAAATCTCTTTAAATCAATTGAATTGTGACTCTGAAGTTGCAGGGCATGCATTCCTCACACCAGGCTAGGCCCAGTCACTCAGCTACCCAGCAAGAGTTTGCAGATGTGGGTTGGAATCTATGGCCGGCTCTGTCTACTGCTATTGTTTCCCAGACAAATACCAATATAAACTTTCCACAAGGCCCTTACAGAAACTAGCTGCACAAATGCCATAACCTTATTAGAAATATGACAAAAGTAGATATCTATCCTTGCCTTTCATGTGAAACCAGGGACTCTGAAAAGATTTCTCTTTTCCACCCAGGAATGGTGCTTTATACATTATAGCTAGAAAGTAAGAATATTTTGTTTCATTTTTTCATTTTTATTTTTTTATTTGATTTGACTTGGTTTTTTTAGAGACAGGGTCTCACTCTGTCACCCAGGCTGGAATGCAGTGGCCCAATAATAGCTTACAGGAGCCTTGAACTCCTGGGCTCACACAATTCTCCCACCTCAGCCTCCCAAGTAGCTAGGATTACAGGTGTGAGTCACCACGTCTGGCCTTTATTTTTATTTATTTATTTATTTTTATTTTTTTGAGACAGAGTCTCACTTTATTGCCCAGGCTAGAGTGAGTGCCGTGGCGTCAGCCTAGCTCACAGCAACCTCAAACTCCTGGGCTCAAGCAATCCTGCTGCCTCAGCCTCCCAAGTAGCTGGGACTACAGGCATGTGCCACCATGCCCGGCTAATTTTTTATATATATATTAGTTGGCCAATTAATTTCTTTCTATTTATAGTAGAGATGGGGTCTTGCTCTTGCTCAGGCTGGTCTCGAACTCCTGAGCTCAAACGATCCGCCCACCTCAGCCTCCCAGAGAGCTAGGATTACAGGCTTGAGCCACCGAGCCCGGCCTATTTTTATTTTTTTTGAGACAGAGTCTCGCTTTATTGCCCAGGCTAGAGTGAGTGCCGTGGCGGCAGCCTAGCTCACAGCAACCTCAAACTCCTGGGTTCAAGCAATCCTACTATCTCAGCCTCCCAAGTAGCTGAGACTACAGGCATCCACCACCATGCCTGGCTAATTTTTTCTATATATATTAGTTGGCCAATTAATTTCTTTCTATTTATAGTAGAGGCAGGGTCTCGGTCTCGCTGTTGCTCAGGCTGGTTTCAACCTCCTGACCTCGAACAATCCGGCCTCCTCGGCCTCCCAGAGTATTAGGGTTATAGGCGTGAGCCACTGCGCCCGGACTATTTTTATTTATTTTTTAAATTTATTTTTATTTTTTTCAGAGACAAGGTCCCCTTACGTTGTCCAGGCTAGTCTTGAACTTGAACTCCTGGCCTCAAGTGATCCTCTTGTCTCAGCCTTCTAAAGTGCTAGGATTACAAGTGTGAGCCACCGTGCCCAGCCCTTTGTTTTTAATTAACAAGCCATAACATATAACTTCTACTTAGTGTTGTCCCCTTGCACATGTAGTATATATGTCCCCCCCCAAAATGTAATCATTGCTCAAATCATTTCTGAAACTCTTCTTTGGATCAGGGCAGAATCAGAAATGTAGAAAGAACACTGGAAAGTAAAAAAG
The DNA here is from genome assembly GCA_008750895.1 of Mirza zaza. Lineage (NCBI taxonomy): Eukaryota > Metazoa > Chordata > Mammalia > Primates > Cheirogaleidae > Mirza > Mirza zaza. The sequence goes on along the minus strand of VSMD01139651.1, from coordinate 12,493 downwards.
CCAGACTGGAGTCTTAGATCTGCATAAGTTGTATAACTTGAGTGAGTCACTGAACTTCAGCTTTTGCATTTGTAAAATGGTATTGATAATACCTACCTTATTGGCTGCTGGAAGGATTACATAAGAGAATGCAGAAGAAAGCATTCTCTAAACTATAATATATCACATATACATAAGATATTTTTTCACTGGTCTCCTCAATGTCTTTAAAATTCATATCACATTCTTTTTAAACCCTCGGTGGTGATAAAATTATTCATCTGCTAAAAATGAATTTGACTTCTGGAAAAAAACAAAAATTATTCAAAGCCAAGTCTGTGATCGAAATTGAGTAATATCACTTTTAGTCCAAAACAAGATGTGACTATGTTTCTCTTACATGACCTTTAAACTTGATTTGATGGCATCCCCAAATCTTACAAAATATCAAGGTAACAGCAACATATAACCTTGAATGACATGATGAAGAGCAATCATTTATATACAAAAGTTCTGGTTAGAGATTATTACCATCCAACTCACAAACTATATAACCTAAGTCATTCTTAATTTCTTTTCTTCTCTCACCCCCCATATATATGCATGGCATTATCCAATCCTACCATTACTATCTAGAAAACTTCATTCCAGTCCATTACTATAGTCTATATCCTCTTCATTTCCCACTAGAGTTTTAACAGGAGCTCCTAAACTGATCTCCCTAGCACCAATCTCTTCTCTACTATTCAATATCACCAACACTAACTTACTGAAAAATAAAGCTGATTTCATCATTCTTCTGCCTAAAAGTCTTTAACAATTCCCCACTGCTCACAGTATAACATCTAAACTGAGCAAATGAGGCACTTTTTACCATGGCCCAATCCAACTATCTGGACCTATCTTCCCACAAATTGCCCTCAGTCCCCCATACTTCTGCCACACTGAATGTGACACTATACCCAGATAAAGCAAGCTCTCTTATGATTGACTTACATGCCTTTACTAATGCTCTTCTCTGACTAGAACCTTCCTCACAGCCTAATAAACTCATTCTTCAAAGCCCAACTCCTGGATGACAAGTTCACCAATTCTTTAGCCTTACTTGCTATATCTGCCATGCTCCCATACCACTTTCTCATATCTATCAATATTTATTATGTTGTTTAATAATTAATCTATTTATTTATCTCCCCTGTTAGACTTTGAGCCCCTCAAGGACTGCAATGCCTTGCCTCCATAGCACCTAGAATATCTGACATGTAGAAGAGGTTAAAAAATGGTTTTTGAATATACTTATTTAAAAAAGAAATCTCATGATCTGAGAGTTAAATCTTACTGTTTAGAGGCATTTCACATATAGCATTTAATATGATGAGCACTGGCCAGATAAGATAATGACTCTCGGTGACTTTGTGCTTAAGGAGCATGAACATTATTAGATAGAAGCCCAGTTGTCCTTAGCTTAGTTCTCTCTTCTCTTGGCTTTGGCAAATCATTCTTTGAGTGAGTGCAAATGGACTTGATTACTCAACTGCTTATTCATCCCCGGCTGGTCTCTAAACTGTTTAGGGAACATCCAAATTATGAGCATATATATTCCAAAGTTATGCCAAGGCCGGGCACGGTGGCTCACACCTGTAATCCTAGCACTCTGGGAGGCCGAGATGGGAGGATCATTTGAAGTCAGGAGTTCGAGACCAGCCTGAGCAAGAGTGAGACTCCATCTCTACTAAAAAAATAGAAATTAGCTGGACAACTAAAAAATATATATACATAAAAATTAGCCAGGCGTGGTGGCACATGCCTGTAGTCCCAGCTACTCGGGAGGCTGAGGCAGGAGGATCGCTTGAGCCCAGGAGTTTGAGGTTGCTGTGAGCTAGGCTGACGCCATGGCACTCTAGCCCGGGTAACAGAGTGGAGACTCTGTCTCAAAAAAAAAAAATCTATGACATACAATACTCTGATACTAATGATTTCTAATTAGCCAAGCATTAAAAATGTTTAAATGGGAGGAAGGGGGATATGTTAGTCAAAGGATACAGAATTTCAGTTAGACAGGAGGAATAAGTTCAAGAGATCTATGGTACAACACGGTGACTATAGTTAATAACAATGCATTGTATACGTGAAAATAGGGCCAGTGTGGTGGCTCACACCTGTAATCCCCGCACTTTGGGAGGCCAAGGTGGCTGGACTGCTTGAGGCCAGAAGTTTAAGAACAGCCTGGGCAACATAGTGAGATACCATCTCCACAAATAAAAATAAAACTAGCCAGGTGTTGTTAAGCACATCTGTAGTCCCTACTACTCAGGAAGCTAAGGCAGGAGGATTGCTGAACCCAGGGGTTTGAGGCTACAGTGAGCTATGACTGTGCCACTGCACTCTAGCCCAGGCAACAGAGCAAGACCCTATCTCAAAAAAAAAGAAAAAAGAAAAGAAAAAAGAAAAAAGAAAAGAAAAAAGAAAAAAGAAAAGAAAAGTGCTAAGAGTAGATTTCAAGTGTTCTCACAAGTAATGTACACGTTAATTAGCTCCATTTAGCATACATGATGCATATATATTTCCAAACATCATGTTGTACACTGTAAAAATATACAATTTTTATTTTCAATTAAAAATAAATAAGTAAATAAAATTCTTTAAAAGTTTAACGAATATTTCTCCTAAGTGGGCCCAACTTATTATCATTTTGAACTCACAAATGAGGGAACCACAATCATGGAATCAATGACCTTGACTTTTTCAAAACAAGTGGAGAACTAAAAACCAGCTCCTAGAATTTCTTAAGAAGGTATTTTCCTTCAAGATTAAATCAGCACACCATAAACAGTTCCAAATCCCCCTAGTAAAATAGAATTAGACTGGGAACTTCTATCAAGAATAAAATATTTTTGGCTGGTCTAATGGTAGTGGGTTATCAAAACTTGTTAGCATTAGTGTCACTAAAGTTGGTATATAACCCCTCACTACTAAATTTGACTGACTTAAAAAAAAAAAAAAGGAAAGGAAAAAATATTTTTAATTTCCTATTTCTCCTCCTAAAAAATCCTGTGTGAGAAATGGAGAGAGGAACCATTCCCATGAGAGCTTCAGGATTACCACTAATGAAAAAGAAATCTATTTCTTGGCTAGTGTAGACACTGCTTATACAACTCAAAATGATACTGTATGCACACTTAATGAGTACAATGACCCTCAGCTTCTAAATCCTAATCCTAAAATTCCTAAAATGAACTGTTTGGAACCAATATGATCGTTTCAAGCTAAATGTATATTCTACCAAAAGCCCCTAACATCTACTAAAATATGATATATTAAAGAATTCAAAAACATTCAATTATGGTCAAACCATCTGGAATAAAGGAGACAGTTCTGGCAAGACTAGACTTGACATACCTTAGAAAAAAGATACAGATGGAGATGAAAGACAGGGAAAATATGAAGAATTAAGATAAACCTGATCTCAACTCCAAGAGGAATCATTTTGTCACTGAGAAAAACTAAACAAAGTCCTTCTATTTTTACACTTGGTGACTGAAGTGGAAAGAGAAATGAAAAGACATTTGGGGAAATCAGGAATTGAAATCTCAACAGCGTTGAAGCTAACTTTCCATAACAAATAGTTTCCAAAAATAGGGCTGGCACAAAACTATGCCGGGATCTGTACCAGGAGTGTCTAGAGGAGCTAGTCGCTACAAACACAGAGGCTCCAAATACGGAATGAGACCTAGACAGTGCAAAGTTCAGAATGGAAGAAAATCTCGGGTATTTCTCCAGGCACCCAATTTGCCTTTTACAGAAAAGGTGGGACACCCACTCCCCCTCCCAAATAAAAAGATAAACTAAAAATGAATTCCCTGGGCTGCTTCGGGCCGGAAGAGGACCCACCGCTCTGGGTGCTGTTGCTAATTGCCAGCACGGTAGGGGTCTAGGCCTCTCTGCTAGAGGCCTGTTAGGAATCCAGACAGTGCCCCCTCCTTGCCAGTAGCAGCTAATGTTTGCAGGAGTTAGAAACAAAGGCAAAATACACATGATATCTCTCCCCGAGATCCCTAAATAAGACCTCGAAATTGTGGGACCAGACAGGTGCGATGGCTCACGCGAGAAATCCCAGCACTTTGGGAGGCCAAAGCAGGAGGATCGCTTGAGCAAAGGAGTTCCAGGCTGCAGTGAGCTACGATCACGCCGCTGCCCTTAGATGACAGAGACCCTCTCTCTCAAAAAAAAGGGGGGGGGCATGGGCAATATATGTAACCTCAACATTTGTACCCTCATAATATGCTGAAATAAAAAAATAAAAAAGAAAAACAAATTGAGGAACGATGGTCAGCTGACCTCGAAGTCAGAGCTACTTAACAGTCTCAGGGCTCGGCTCTGGGTATGGCCCCAGAGCAATTTGGGAAGAAGCACTAGAGGTGGGGCAAGTAAAAAGGGAAAGAGCCGCGCAACCGAGCAAGCGACCCCGAAGCCCTCCGGAGCGCGCCTTAGCGGCTTGTGGGGGATGGGGAGAGAGGTTTCTAGGATTCCAGAGCGCGTGACCTTCACACCCACGGATCCTTTCCCTGCCCAGGCACAGGGTAAACATTTGTCCGCAAGACGTAAGGGGCCACTTCAGGTCTCCCAGGGCCACAGGCACCGACTCCCAGCCCCACACTAAAGTCACCTCAGCAAGAGCGCAGCCATCTTGGGTTCCGGCCTGGACGGAAGTGACGCAGGCGGCCCAGCCACCCCAGGGCGGCTGCGGAGAAGGGAGCTGTCACGTGACAACAGCGGCCGCTCTAAAAGGCTCCGGATCCTTTCTTCTCAGCTCTACCCAGATGGTTTGATTTTTCTGTAGTTCTTTCGTTTCCTCCCCCACTGACTTCTACCGGAATTTGCCAGGATTTCGGTAGCAACGCCGCTGGCTCAAAATCCGCAGTCTCCGTGCCGGCTGCATACGTAATCATTTTGTATCGCACCACCGAGCGGCGAAGAACCGACCCGCCCAGATTCTTCCCTGAGGCCTTCGCAGTCTGTTTCACTCCCCTTACCCCCAGGTCGGCCTAAAAACGTCGTGGTTGGCCAGCTGAGACACCCAGGAGAAAAGATAACTTTGGACTCCCCATTCTAATGTGAAGGTTCACCCAGACAGAGATGCACAAGTTGAGACCTAAGTGCAGAGGAGTCCTCGAGAGAACCTCGCTGACCACCAGTCCCAAGAATGGGAAGCCTCGATTAGGCTCCACAATTCCTGGGTTTGAGCTGCAACGCGAACCAGACGCCCACCAGCCCAAGACAACGCTCTCTTGTTCCTTGTTTCAGCGCTAGGTGGGCGACACCCACAGCCAGAAGAACCTGGGGTGAGGGGGATAACACGCTTTGATTTACATATAGAAACAGTTTTGAGGAGCCTAAGCACAGGAATCAATTGCAGAGCACCCATAACTAAGGGGAGAAAAAGCAAGTAAGAAGGAAAGGAATAGAGTGCAAAAGTTCTTAACCCTTTTTTGGTGGAAAGGGCGGGGAAGAGTAAAGGGGACAGCCCAGAGCAATTCCTATTCTACAATAAAACATCCTTAGTCATATTAATATTCAGATCTTATTTATATTTAGCACCCCTGCACTATTCCTTTCAGGATTTAAATAGCACAAATTCATTTATTTATGCATCAAATGAATAATACTATTTTGCATTTGTATAATGCTTGACAAAAAAGGGCATTTTTATAGACTTTAGGATTGGAAGACACCTTAGGCAGGGGTCCTCAAACTTTTTAAACAGGGGGCCCAGTTCACTGTCCCTCAAACGGTTGGAGAGCCCGTTGGAGAGTGCGGCTGCACATTCCTCACCCGCACTATGGGCCATGGACCAGTAGGCTGCTAAGCAGGTCAGGCAGTCAGGGCAGAAACACCCGGAGGGCCGAATAAATGTCCTGGAGGGCTGTAGTTTGAAGGCGCCTGCTTAGAGCCTCTCTGACCCAACGTATTCAGTGCTAGGATCTCCCTGACAGATCTTTAAGACTCTGCTCCCAACCGTGGCACTTCAAAAGACAAGTTTCTAGCACACTCACACCTGTAATCCCAGTACTTTGGGAGACAGAAGTGTAAAGATCATTTGAGGCCAGGAATTAGAAACCAGCCTAGGCAACATAGCAAGGCCCTGTCTCTACAAAAAATTTAAAAACCTTAAAAAAAAAAAAAAAAAAAAAAACAAGCTTCACTTAGTGAACAGCTTATTCATTAGGAATTTATTATAGTAAATACAGTCTTCTGCTATCAAACTTCCAGTCATTAATACTACCTTGGGCCTCTGAAGCTTCGCATTAACAAATCCAATGAATGCCTCTTCATTTAATTTTTTAAATAATTTCATTTAACACATATGCATTGCATTTTTGCCAGAGTATGTGAAAAGTGCTGTGGGGGATTCAAAGCTACAAACATATTGTTCTCAAACATATTGTCCTTTATAGCCTTAGCAGGATCAATAAAATGCCTGTAGTCTCAGCTACTTGAGAGGCTGAGGCCAAAGGATCACTTGAGGACAGGAGTTTGAAGCCAGCCTGGGCAATAGAGGGAGACCCCGTCTCTTAAAAGAGAAAGAAAGAAAGATTAATACAGCAAAGAAAGTAGCTAGGCCCGGTGGGCGCCGTGGCTCACTCCTGTAATCCTTGCACTCTAGGAGACTGAGGCAGGTGGATCGCTCAAGGTCAGGAGTTCAAAACCAGCCTGAGCAAGAGTGAGACCCCTGTCTCTACTAAAAAGAAATAGAAATTAATTGGCCAACTAAAAATATATAGAAAAAATTAGCGGGGCATGGTGGTGCATGCCTGTAGTCCCAGCTACTGTGAGCTAGGGCGAGACTCTGTCTCAAAAAAAAAAAAAAAAAAAAAAAGAAAGTAGCTATTCCATGAAAAGAATATAGATAATGCAGGTAGATAAATAAGGAGAAAGTGATTTTTTTTTTTTGAGACAGAGTCTCACTCTGTTGCCCAGGCTAGAGTGCCGTGGCATCAGCCTAGCTCATAGCAACCTCAAACTCCTGGGCTCAAGCGATCCTCCTGCCTCAGTCTCAAGAGTAGCTGGGACTACAGGCATGTGCCGCCGATCCTCCTGCCTCAGTCTCAAGAGTAGCTGGGACTACAGGCATGTGCCGCCATGCCTGGCTAATTTTTCTATATATTTTTAGTTGGCCAATTAATGTCTTTCTATTTTTTTTTTTTTTTAGTAGAGATGGGATCTCACTCTTGCTCAGGCTGGTTTCGAACTCCTGACCTTGAGCGATCCACCTGCCTCAGCCTCTCAGAGTGCTAGGATTACCGGTGTGAGCCACCCCACCCAACCAGGAGAAAGTGATTACTTACAGTTAGGAGGTGGAGTTAGGTAGAAATATTAACTACAACATTCTATAAACATTGGTTGGTCAGGCACGGTGGCTCATGCCTGTAATCCTAGCACTCTAGGAGGCCAAGGCGGTCAAGCTGAGACCCCATATGTACTATAAATAGAAAGAAATTAATTGGCCAACTAATATATATAGAAAAAATTAGCCGGCCATGGTGGCACATGCCTGTAGTCCCAGCTACTCAGGAGGCTGAGGCAGTAGGATCTCTTGAGCCCAGGAGTTTGAGGTTGCTGTGAGCTAGGCTGACGCCACGGCGCTGACTCTAGCCTGGGCAACAAAGTGAGACTCTGTCTCAAAAAACAAAACAAAACAAAACTGTGGAGTTTATGATCAAGCCCCATATTTAGAGCTCCACAACCCAAATCTAATACTACTCACCAAACCTCCCAGGACTGTGGTCTAAGCAGAAGCCAGGAAGGTACCAAGAGACTGTGGCCTTACATGGGTAAGCCTGCAAATGGTCTCATAGCAGAATCAACAATGACCATCCCACTCAAACTAACTTCTAGAACCCATAACTCTAGAGGAGTTTTAGAAATGAATGAATCACATTAAAAGTCAAGCCCAACACAAGTCAAGCCCTTTATCATCAGCTTATCTTAGAAGTAACCAGGAGGAAGAAGCAGGTTCTAGCCAAGGCCTGAGGTGAGAGAAAGGAGGGAGAAGAAAGAAGGGAAAACAATTCCAGATGGGAATATGGGAGGCTTAGTGAAAAGCAAAATCATTTCAGATGATCCCAAGGAGGGAAACAAAGGAGGCAACAATTAAGAACGCTATATCTGAAAGACTTTTCTTGCCAGATTTGTCTTAAAATTCAGCTCTGGGTCAGGCACAGTGGCCCATGCTTGCAATTCTAGTGCTCTGGGAGTCCAAGGGGGGAGAATAGCTTGAGCTCAGGAGTTCGAGACCAGCCTGAGCAAGATTGAGACCCTATTTCTACAAAAAATAGAAAAAATTAGCTGGGTGTGGTGTTGAGTGCCTGTAGTCCCAGCTGCTCTGGAGGCTGAGGCAGAATGATCTCTTGAGCCCAGGAGTTTGCAGTGAGCTATGATGACACCACTGCACTCTACTCAGGATGACAGAACAAGGCCCTATCTTAAAAAAATCAGCTCTGGTTGTGTAGACATTCTCAGTCCTAACACCAGCTCAGACCTTCAGGAGATTCTCTTGATGAACCAAAATAAATCCACCCTCTTTAGTATGTCATCTAAGGCCCTTCACAAAATGGCTTCAACTTTCTTGTCCAGTCTTGTTATGCCTGGACAAGTCCGGTGCTTACATGCCACTTCAAGTTCCTCTAAATCAAGTCAAAATGTATGGCACGAGATCTGCCCTGAATATGCTCAGTACTTCACAAACATACCCAACACACACACACACACACACACACATTTTATCACCTCTTTGTCCTTGTGTTTGCTATTCTGTCTGGTTACCTTCCCTACGTCCTTTTCCAAAATGGCAATCCTTCAAGTTTATTCCCTATCTAGCATTGCCTCTTGGACTTGACTACTCCTTTCTCTGAACTTTATTTATTAAATGAAACTTATTTTTGTTTTTAACTTCTCATATAACTTGATCTTCCTGATGTTGCAGCTGTGCGTGCCCTCCTTTGTACTCCTAGCAGCACTTTGTCAATTACTAAAGTGAGTATCTTGGTTTGTTATAGTTGGTTGTTGATGGGTTTGTCTTCTAATTGCTCCCACCTCCACCTCCTGAAACTAGATGTTTTTTTAAGACAGAATCTCACTCTGTTGTCCTAGGTAGAGTACAGTGGCACAACCATAACTCACTGCAACCTCAAACTCCCAGCCTCAAGCAATCCTCCTGCCTCAGCCTCCCAAAGTACTGGGATTACAGGCATGAGCCACCATGCCCAGCCTCCAAACTAGATTTTTAACTCCTTATAGGAGGGACTTAATTTTTATTCCTCCTTCTATTACCTACATTCTCATACTTTACATATAGCTGGCACTCAATATAATTTTATCACCTTGCTCTAAATTAAAATGGACTTAAAACTGAAGCACAACACATTGAAGGAGTTCCTGACAAAGAGGGAAAGGTCAGGGGCTTCTTCCCTGGAAATACTCCAGTGAAGAAAAGCTTCTATCTGGGAATAATCACCCAGGATGCAGGAAGATAGAGGAGGAAAAAAGACTCTCAAAGGACCTGGTCATCTCAAGAAGTCTATAATGCAGCCCATGGTAGTCAAGATAACAAGGGATATCCTATTTTCAGCATTCTCTAGGGGAAACCTGCCTCTAGTTCCTAGAGCTCTGAGGTAGCTGCTCTCAGGCAAGAAGGCTAAGGAGGAATCCCTTTTTATGGCTTTTGGAATGAGGTTTCCTGCCTATCTATCCCTCAGAGAAGTGTGTCTGTGTCCCTTTTTCTGTCCCTCTCTCTCACCACCCCCCCAACATTCCACTGGGGCAGAGGGAGGCCAGTAGACACAAAGCCTTCTGTGTATGGGGTGGTATGTGTCCCCCACCCCTCTACCCAGACTATACAATGCCCCTTCTGGTCCCTGCTCTCTGCCTCCCTCCCCACCACCTCTCAACTGCACATGCCAGGCTGCAATTGGTTCCTGGCTCAGGACAGCCCCCTCATGCTGAGGAACCGGGGGATTTTAAGCAGGTTCCAGGAATCCCCCCGCTCAGTTCCTGGTCCCCCACTCTCTCAACCCCACAGACGCTCTGGGCCCCTGCCCCTGCCCCAGCCATGGCTCCTGGGGCTCCCTCATCCAGCCCCAGCCCTATCCTGGCTGTGCTGCTCTTCTCTTCTTTGGGTAAGTGGAGCCACCCCAGTCTGGGAGCCTTGGGACTCAGGTTGTCTCTCAGCAACCTCCCCCTGCCTTCACTGAACTATCAAAGAGTAAGTAGGAGAAGGAAGGTGACATTATATTCAGAGAGAAAAAAAAAATGCATGTTTGGAAGGAGGCAGTAAAGGTATTCTGTAAAAGAAATGGTAAGAGAAAGTGTTCAGAGAGCTTCCCTGTGTGGGCATGGCTCGACCCAGGCTGGAAATCAGTAACATGCCCCCAGAGCCATGCTAAGAGTCTGGGAGGAAGCAGTGTTAGAGCATGAGAAGGAGCAGGTCAATCACCTGGGTTCTGGTCCCCATTCATCACCTGGTAGTGCAAGAGGAACCTAACCTTAGTTTCCCAGAAGAGAGAAGTCAGACAGTGTGATCTAAGGAGGGAGCCTAAGGTTTGTGATCTTAGGTCCTCGGATACTTTGACTCTTAGTGCCTCAGATTCTCTATGTGGCTCCTTGTCTATTATGTGGGTGAATAGAGTAGAAGGGAAGTTCTATGAGATTCTAGGATCTTATCCTTCTAAAGTTATCTTTCTTTGCAAGTTGACCAACCCTTTCCTTGCCCCCTGGCAGATGGTGGGTGAGCAAGAGAAGGTCAAAACAAGGTAATTTGAATGGATCCTTCCTTCTCTGAACTGCCCTGAATCCTAGCACAATCAGTGAGCAGTGTAGGCAAGCTGGGGTGGGGGTGGGGGACAGTGAGGGAAGAGGAGCTGGTGAGAATGCCCAAGGTTCTCTGCTGTCAGCTCCTTGAGTCCTAGACTCTTCTGAGCTGTACTGGACTATTCTAGGGTACCCTGGGAAAATGTTAAGGACAGGGAATTAGAAAAAGTCATGGTAAGAGAAATGGGGAGAAGAAATCTTGGAGCATAAAGGGGAGGGAAAGTTCTGTCTCGGCACCTGTACCATTCATAGAACCATTGAGCAAAGCTGAGAAAGGCAATGGCTGATATTATAACAGGAGGAATAGAAGTTAAATCCAGTGAATAACCTCCCTAGTTACATTGGGGATTCCCAAGAAGGCTCTAAGACAGAAGTCCCAGGAGGTGAGTAAATGATATTGCATGCTGAGGTGGGAAATTCAGGACAATGGGGGTGGGGGTGGCATAAGCCCCCCAACATTGGTCTGACAATGGGACTTTGTTTGTTCGGTGGCCTCCTCCTCCTCCTATAGAACAAAAGGGTCTACAGTTGCCCTACCCAGGGCCAGCCCACACACACAGTCTTTTGGGAATGACCTTCCTTGTGTGGGTGAGTCCTGAGGGCGGCATTGGGCCAGAATGGACAAAAGGAGGGTAAGGACTGTTGAACCACAGAGGACTCACGCACAGAGTTCTGGGCATAGGGTCTTGCTCTGCACCCAGCTGAGAGGGATAAATAAGGTCCTTTCCTCCCTGTCTCCCCAGTTAAGAGCAAGCTGTGTGGCAACAAGGGATTCAGCAGCAAAGACAGTTGTGCCAGGGAAGAAGACTTACACTCTCTAGTTAGCTTCATTTTTTTCTGCAAGAAATTTGGGTTTGCTGTACTCTGAAATACTACACAGCTGTTAAAATTAAGATCGATGTCTATATATCAACATAGAAATCTCTCTCAGATACATATATTCTTAAGCAAAAAAAAAGTAGAATAAAATGCAATGTGTATGTAAAAATAGAAAGCTCCACAAAATAAAACTATTTGTTATAAGTACATGTATATCTTGAATTTATTGAGTTTATATTGAGTTTGATTCTTAGGAAAAGCATGCATATTAAACTGATAACAGTGGTTATATCTGGGAGGAAACTGACTATAGGAAAGGAATTGGTTGGGTGGGTGTCAAGGGAGACTTTAGCTTTATTTCTATTGCTTGAATAGTTTATGAGAAGAATACAGTATGTATTACCTGTATGATTTATAATAATTTTTTTTTTTTGAGACAGAGTCTCGCTTTGTTGCCCAGGCTAGAGTGAGTGCCGTGGCGTCAGCCTAGCTCACAGCAACCTCAAACTCCTGGGCTCAAGCAATCCTCCTGCCTCAGCCTCCCGAGTAGCTGGGACTACAGGCGTGTGCCACCATGCCCGGCTAATTTTTTCTATATATATTAGTTGGCCAATTAATTTCTTTCTATTTATAGTAGAGACGGGGTCTCGCTCTTGCTCAGGGTGGTTTCGAACTCCTGACCTCGAGCAATCCGCCTGCCTTGGCCTCCCAGAGTGCTAGGATTACAGGTGTGAGCCACCACGCCCGGCCTATAATAAATTTAAAAAAATTTAAAACTCTGTATCTAAAGGATAGCTTAAGAGTTAGATACCAAGCCAAAGGGAAAGCG